>JAULBY010104965.1:0-27349 GCA_032358315.1 Ophiocytium majus
GGGGGGGGGGGGGGGGGGGGGGGGGGGGGGGGGGGGGGGGGGGGGGGGGGGGGGGGGGGGGGGGGGGGGGGGGCGAGGGGGGCGGGGGTATGGATGCTGGCGAGGATGCTGATGAGGTGTTGGGCGATTTGATGCGGAACGAGGACGGCTGTTGATGTTGTCATTGGAGCGCCGGCAAGTCGTGCGCGGGCGCTTGAAATGCAGCTGTAGTGGACGTTGATCGGCCAACCTGCCTGAGACTCACGTGTGTCACATGCGATGATAATACCATGGTACTTTTTGTACGGCTGGGCAGACCAATTTTCAATCACAAAGTTGTGCACAGCAAACCAGTCAGGTACAATGGCCTAGTAGTAAATTATGATGACAACCAGAGGATCAGTATTTGCAAGTGCCACAAGCTGGCCATTTTAGCGAGTACCAAGTTAAAAATATTTTGCAACTAATGCGCAGTGAATGTGTCGAGTGCTGCTGAGCAAAAAGATAGGCAAAGCGACGCAAGCAGCCCGTCGGCCACAAGCATGTCCACAACATGCACTAATATTTCTATGCAGTACTCGCCTCTGGAGCCCCAAGTCGGGTAAGTCGACGAAGGCTGCCGGCATGCCTCTCTCTCTCCACCTCGAAAATTACTCACCCACAATTTCTGCCCTGCTACTCACAAGTTGTTCACTGAGAATTTACTACAGTACTTGGCACTTATTGCAAGCGCCGCCTGCCAAATACTTCTGCAGTGTACTTGAAATATATGCACACACACGTTGCCTGCGCCTCTGTGCACTACTCTACCTCTTTCCTATCACAACAGCAGAGTTAGGGCGCAGTTGTGTGCATGGTTTGCGTGTCGCACACAATGGTTCAACAAATACGCACCCGCTGCGGCATCGGCTGCGGGGGCCCGTGCGATGTGGCAATGCCACTGCAACATGATACAGTGCACTCGCGTTTAAGTGCGGGGTAGTGTCAACCTCACAGCACCCCGCACTAAAGCAAGACCCGCACTAAATCAAATAGCGCATTGTGTGTTGTTTATACAGAACCATGTGGTCTGTGACAGGTCTCTGGGCCCCGCACTAAAGCGCATACCGCACTAAATGAAAGCGAACTAAATCGCGAGTGCACTGTACTCAAAATATGCCCCACATTCAAAACGCCACTCACGCTAACCACAGCAGCAGCACCACAGGGCGTGTATGACCAGCCATTCAAATCGCAGGAGAATCCAACATACTGCATTGGTGCACACACACGCTGGACACATATGCCGCAGCATTCACGTGCCACGTCACCTATCAACCCCCAGCCTCCCCCAAAAACACAGCAACAGCGGGCAGCCATCCCCCCAGCCACAGCGCCGCGCCAGCAACAACCCCTTTGCAGCCCAGGGAAAGGTGGCGTCTACCGCTTCCCCCCCTTCCTCTCCGCCAGCCGAATGCCGCGTTTTGCAGCCACCAGCTGCTCCAGCGGCACGCGCCTGTGGGCACCCATCGTCTTCTTCAAAAACCGCCGCGCCCGAACCGTCGCCGCCGCCGCCGCGGGCGCCCGCCCCCCCCCTCCCCCCCCCCCCCCCCCCCTACCCCCTGCAGCGGCGGCCCTGGCCCTAGGCTCCGCCCGCTCAGCCTCCGACCTTGCCGACATCTCAATGCTGGGCATAGGTGCCACGTTTGCAGTGGCGCTGGCACAGGGAGGGCGGACGCCCACAGCAGGCCTGGGGGGGCCAGCGAGCACTCCCCGGGGGGGCACGCCCAAGCAGCGGCTGCGGGAGACCACGGTGTTGTTGGAGGAGGTGGGGAGGGGGGCGGGGGGGACAGTGTACCGCGCGCTGCACGTGCCGTCGATGCGCCTGGTGGCTGTCAAGGTGGGGGGGCGTGCGCATGTCCTTATTTGCGATATGTGCCAAATTTGACACTCTGTACTCGAAGTACTTCGAAGAATATACACTGCTCAGTACTATATTATACGTGAAGTATATATAGTACTGAAGTATGTATAAAGTACAAATGTGTGTGTACATACCTGAAGTGTATGGTATACTTTTTAGTACATGTACTTTATATGTATACACGTGCATGTAGTCGGAGTATACTTCTACCTGAAGTAGGTAGAAGCATGTTTGCTGCCCTTGGTGGCAGCATCTCCGTCCTCCCGTTTGTCTTCCACTCACGTGGGCTGCTTTTGTTTTTTTGGGAGGAGCGCACATGAACCTGCCCTGGAGGCAAGGTGGGCCGAACTCACCGACCACACCCAGACGAACTTGACAAGTGTGTGAAAGGCATCGCGGGGGCGGCACCTCAATGTGGCAGTGGCAAAGCAGGTCATGGGAGGGGCATGTGTCATTTATTGTTGTGGCAGTGGCGCAGCAGGTGATGGGAGAGGCCTGTGTCATGTGGTATTGATATCGCAAAGGACGCCGTGTGCGGGAGCATTTGGTAGCTCGAGAAAAAGGATCCCGCTGCCAATGGCACCACAGCGAAGCTTGCCGCCGACCAGTTGAACAGGACACCCGGCAAAGTGGCGGGAGGTGGGGGGCGCGACAGGGCGCCACAATGCACCTGGCGCATGGAGCGCGAGGTATGCGCACACAGCGCGCGCGCGTGCGTTGCAGCAATGCGCAGTGTACCACCGTGGCTGCAACAGGCTGTGTTAGCACTGTCTGTGCACCGCACAGGCAGTTTGGGCGCCTCGCTCCAAGGGGCTTAGGCCGAATTGCCTGCGCGGTGCACAGCCAGGGTTGACACGGAGTGTCGCAGCGACGGTGGTACGCTGTCCATCGCTGCACCGCAACACAGCACCGCGCGCGCTGCGTGTGCATATGTCGCACGCCATGCACCGCCGTGTGCTTTGCGGCACCCTGCTCGCGCTCACCCAGCTCCCGCCTTTTTGTCGGGTGAGCGAGTCTTGAACACCTGGTCGGTGGTGCGCTTTGCTGTGGTTGGCAGTGGCAGAGGGCGCCATTTTTTTGAGCTACAAATTGCTGCGCACAGATGATGTCATTTCCGGTTTTAAAGCAGACATAAAGGAGGCAACGCGGGCCGAACTCACCCCTAAACCGTGACCAAGTTTGTGAAAGCTATGGTGGGGGGGCGCTGCAGTTGTGGCAGTGGCGCAGCAGGTGATGAGAGAGGTCCACAGGTGTTAGTGGTGTGACGGATCCATGAGGTGTATACATATACTTCGTACTACAGTTCTTAGTATACTTCGGAAGTACTTCAGTATACTTCAGTATACCATGTGTATCTGAAAGGCATACTCCGCCGTTTGTCACCTCAGCAGCCGGCTCATGCCGTGCTGGTGTTTGCTGTCTGGCCTGAATATGGTTGCAGCAACACATGTGGGGGCACGTGTTCTGCTGTGCGAGAGGACATCAGCCGCACTGTACTGGAAGGCACATCGCTGGAAGACCTAGGAGGCGTTTGTGAAACACTTCAAAGTAGTAAATAAGAGGTGGTTTGGGGTGAGGGAGTGCCCCCAGAGCATCGCACCAGTCGTGACACCCGGTAATGTCCAAAGGACACGGTTTGTTGTGCAGGTTGACCCAAGCCGACCAAGCTGAGCGCTACATAACGCATTTTACACAGCATTTTCCCGATTCTGATGTCCAAATTATGGTGGTTGAGTTCAGTGACGTCAAACCTGTGCATGCGCGCACCCTGGTATATGACATGTATATGCAGATGCTGTGGACAAGCAGCCACGTGTGCTTCCGCCACAGATTTTGAACTACGTGGACGATAAGAGCGCACGTGGAAGCGGCAGCAACACATGGTGCCCAGGTGCCCAACAGCACCTCCGCGTGTTGCTGCCGCTTCCGCCACATGTGCTCTCTTTGTCCGTGTAGTTAAAGATTTGAGGCAGACGTGCAAGTTGCTGGTTGTCCTCAGTGGCTGCATATACTTCAAATATGACATGTGTCAGGATGCGCTCATCGACACATGCTGCTTCACTGAACTCAATCACCATCATTTGTACACGGTGCGTCGCTATTGGGTGTGATAGAGTCGAGGGACTCCCTCACCCTGTTTTACGAGCACCTCCAGGTGTTCCAGTGGTGCGCCTTCCAGTACCGTGCAGCTGACGTCCTTCAGCACAATGACATGCATCAGAGTGCGTGCATCGACACGTTCATCTTCAGTGAACTCTACCACCACAATCTCTACAGAGTCCGTCGCAACTGGTGTGATGCTCTCGGGGGACTTCTCGAACCCTTTACGAACGCCTCCAGGTCCCGTTGATGTGTCTTCCAGTACGGTGCGGCTGACGTCCTGCAGCACAAAGCTGAGAGATGCAGTGCCTCAGATCCTGGCCTGAGGCTAATGACAGCCTGGGGCCACGGAGCTATTTCCTGTGCTGACACTAGCGGGCCAGATGCTGCACCAGGTGTTGCTCCACATCTAACCCACTGTCTCAACTCACGCACGCTCATATCCCCCTATCTGTTTCTAACCCAGCCTGCTGCATATATCTGTGGGGGGGAGTCTTATTCCCCGTATTATGGGGGGTGGGTCTTAACAGGTGGTGGCCGTCCACCCCACCGCCTCCACTCACGCACGCCATCCATTTCTCACCAGCCTGCTGCGTATGTCTGGGTGGGGGCGTCTTGACTTCCGTACTCTGGAGGGGGGGGGTCTTAACAGGCGGTGGCCGTCCACGTGGACCCCACCGCCTCGCTCACACACGCCCATTCCCCCCATTCCCTTTCTAACCCAGCCTGCCATGTATGTCTGTGTGGGGGGTCTTAATTCCTGTGCGCTGTGTATGGGGGGGGCTCAATGAGGGGGTCTGAACAGGTGGTGGCGGTACACGAGGACCCCACCGCCTCCACCCACGGCGCCAAGACTGGGCGTGGCAGCGGCGGTGGTGGCGGCGGAGGTGCGGCAGGCAAGGGTGCGGGCCAGGGCAGCAGGGCGCAGATCGCGAGGGAGCTGCGGGCGCTGCACAGCATCAACCTGGTGGCACTGGGCGGGCGCGGGCTGATGCCGTTTGCATCGCCGGGCGACGCGCGCTGTGAGTGTGGATTTATTGAGACTGGTGTTCAGTGTACTTCTGAAGTACTGTATTTATGTATGATGCATACGGGCGACGCGCGCTGTGAGTGTGATTGTATTACCAAGACTGCTGTGCAGAATATTGGGAGGCTGTCCAGTTATTTTTTGCCACTCGGCAAGTCGGCGTGCGAACGGTGAAGTGTGCATAGGTACGAATGCCATTTCAAATGGTGCTGCTGCTACAAGCCACGCTGCGGTGAGCGGAAACAGATTAGTCTTAGTGGTCCTCGGCACAGCCGAGGCCATGATCACACCACATTTATTCGCGTGAGCAGAGTGGCTACCACACAGCAGCACCACGGCATGTACGCATAGCTGTGCGTGCTCAGCACCAGCATTCACCCATGTGAAGTGTATTGTACCGGTACCCAGTTTTCGAACACAATACACTGAATTGTGCTGCTTCCGCCACCCCCGTTGCGGCGGCTGAAAACTCGTCAACATCTTGTGAGGCTCGCGTTGTTGATGCCTGTAATCAAACCACATGGATTCACATGAATTCACGTGGGCAGACAGGAGGCGGGGCGCCACTACAGCATGAAATATGTTTAAAACAGTAGTACTACTTCAGAAGTAGTACATATTTATAAATGCTACGACGTAGATCTTTTTTGCTCAGCGGCAGAAGCAGCAGCGGTGACCTGCGTACTCGGTTGTGTCATGGGTGACGTGACTTACTCAAAAGCATATGTATGGTGGGCGTTGGTGCTGATGTTGGCCTTGCTGCGGTGAGCGAGTCTAACGACCTGATGCAGTGATTGGCCGAGGCCATGATCACACCATTTCACGTGAGCAGCAGGCCATCCCAAGTAGTAGTAGTAGTTCTACTTCAGAAGTACCGGTAATATATTTATAAATACTACGACAAAGGTCTTTTTTGCGCAGCAGCAGAAGCAGCAGCAGCGACCTGCGTACTCGGTTGCTTCATGGGTGACGTGGTTTACTGTAAATTACGCATGTATAGTGGGGTTGGTGCTGATGTTGGCCTTGCTGCGGTGAGCGAGTCTTAATGACCTGATGCAGTGATTGGCTGAGGCCATGATCATACCATTTTCACGTGAGCAGAAGGCCATCCCGCACCACCACATCCATGAGTGTGTGTTTGACTTGTTGTGCCTTAGGTAAATTAAAAGTATACTCTTGAAGTATGTTCCTGTATGTATAGGCGTTGGTGCTCTATGTTAGCCTTGCTGCGGTGAGCGAGTCTTAACGACCTGATGCAGTGATTGGCCGAGGCCATGATCACACCATTTTCACGTGAGCAGAAGGCGATCCCGCAGCACCACATTCATGAGTGTATGTATGACTTGTTGTACATACACTGAGTGTATGTACTTCGAAGTACTACGAAGTGTGACTTGTTGCGCACTGCTGAGCACACAAGCTGCGTGTGCTCAGCAGCATTACTGGAAGAGCACACCACCTTGCCTCGCCAGTAGGCAAATGTTATGGTGTGCTGGAAGCTGTGTAT
The DNA here is from genome assembly GCA_032358315.1 of Ophiocytium majus. NCBI lineage: Eukaryota > Xanthophyceae > Mischococcales > Ophiocytiaceae > Ophiocytium > Ophiocytium majus. The sequence goes on from JAULBY010104965.1 coordinate 6,517, forward strand.
TACTCTAAGTACACCCCTATGTAGTAGCTACAGTAGTACTACGTGCTGGCAGCCGCGCCGCTGCCACCCCCCAATCGGTCAGCGAACCAACGGATAAGTCGTGTGACCCTTGCTTTGCCCAGTCACCGTCATCACACCCCATTCCACTCTCACATGAACAGGCGCGCTGCGCAGCCCCCTCACCGCCGCCACACCCAACCCTCCACTTTCACGCCTTGCCTACCAATCAATGCGCTCACCCCCCCCCCCCCTTCCATGCACACACGCTGCATTGGGGGCCAACCCGTGACATGACAACCACTGTGCTGGCGGCTTTCTCTGTGTGGTTTTGTGTGTGTGTGTGTGTCATGTGCGTCACACACACACTGTGCAGCAACGCCGCGGCACCTGCGCACACCAAGGAATGCGGACGTTAGGGCGGCCCCGCGCACTGCAGACTCCAGCCCAGAGGACAGTGCGCGCTCCCACTCGGTGGGCTCTTCGGAGGGGGAGTCAAGCGAGGGGGAGGCGCCGCCGGGGGGTGGGGGGGGCGGGGGGGCGCCGCTGCACGTGAGTTGAAGTTTGGCAGAGTTGTAAATTGAAGTGGATTGAAGGTGCGTGCGTTGTAGAGAGTCAGGGTGCGTTGCGAGCATGTGCGGCTTGTTTGGAGGAAGAGTTGAGCAGGGTTGGGCGGAGGGGGCTGTACAGGGGCACTGGGTAAGAACCAACTGGTAGCGTGGCAAAGTCCACAGAGGGTTTATTGGCACGTGCGCCATGCCGTGCTGTCAGCGTTTCATGCCGAGTGCGGTTGGGCGCCTGGCATGCCGGCACAGTGCGGGGTGATGATGATGATGATGTCCACAGTTGGTCACGCGTCCTTCAGCTGTGCCATCCTGTTCGCTGAGCATGATGCCGCACTGTTCACAGTTGAACTTGTCCACTGCCAGTACTTGAACACCGCCACTGCCCCTTCCTGCTTGCAGTCGCGTGCGTCCTTCATCGGCGCCATCCAGTCTGCTGAGCATGGACGCCCCGCGCTGTCCACAACTGAACTTGTCCAATGCCAACACTTGAACTTGCACACACACACACACACACACCCCACGCAGTCGCGCGGTTCCTTCAGCGGCGCCATCCAGTCTGCTGAGCACAGTGCACCACACTGTTCACAGTTGAAGTTGTCCAATGCCACCAATTGAAGTGACATCCCCGCCACCGCCCCTACCCCCCCACAGTCGCGTGCATCCTTCAGCGGCGCCATCCAGTCTGCTGAGCACGGCGGGCGCCGCCCCTCCCAGCAGGCGCTGCTGCAGCACTCCCAGCAGCAGCAGCAGGCGCTTGTGCCAGCGCCATATGAGGTGCCAGAGGTGGAGGAGTCGGCAAGGCCCAAGAGCACCACGGGGCTGGGTGGGGCGCGGCGCGGGTGGGGGGCGTCCAACAGCACGCGCAGCCTCAGGTGAGGGCCAGCGGCAGTGGCGGTTGCAGAAGGCTGTGGTGCTTTCATGGATACATGAGGGCATGTGCCCCACCAGCTATAGTAGGAATGTATGAAGAAAGGGTCGGCTCCGCGGCCTGCCCTGTGGGGGGCGTCCAACAGCACACGCGCAGCCTCAGGTGAGGGGCAGGAGCAGTGGCGCACTGCATGCAGATGGCTGTGGTGATTATATGGGGCAGTGGGGGGGGTTAACTGCACGCGCAGCCTCGGGTGAGGGTCAGCGCACTGCTGTCATGTGCGAAAGTCTGTTTATCACAGTTGTAGAAACAGCACGCGAAGCCTCAGGTGAGAGCAAGCGGCAGTGGCGTTTGCAGAAGGCTGTGGTGGTTTTACGGGGAGGGGGGGGGGGGGGGGGGGGGGCGTTCAAGAGCACGCGCACAGCCTCAGGTGAGGGTCAGCAGTGGTGGCGCACCGCTGTCATGTCCGTATGGCTGTTGTCATTATGTGAGGCGGGGCTGGGGTAGGGGGGGGGTGACAAGGGTGCATTGGCTGGGGACGGGGGAGGGGAGGGAGGTGGCACCTGTGGCGTGGCAGGTGTGAAGCACGTGCAGCCTCAGGTAACGGCCACTAGCAGTGGCATGGCACCCGGTGTGCCGAAGTACACCGTAGCCGATGGTCCGAGAAGCTCCTGTGCGCTCGCTGCCGGCATCAAAAAAGGAACGGTGCACTGCGCCCCTTTGCTGACATGCTGCTAGTACTGTGTAGCAAACATGGCCTTTCCATGCGCGCACGGCACCCTGTTGCATTGCCCCAGGCACACTCAATGCTAAAATGCTACTAGTAGTATTGTATGCAACTCATGTGCGCAGTGTTGGGCGTCACTGACTCAAACATGTTGCTGTTGTATGGAACATGCAACCCATGTGTGCAGTGCTGGGCGCGTGGCGCCAGAGGCGGGAGCAGGGCAGCCCCCGGGGGGGGCGGGGGGCGGGCGGGGGGCGGACCGGCCATGCTCGCACATTGTGGCCTTCCACGACGCCTACACAGACCCTGTCAAGGGCAATGTCTGCATGGTGAGGAACCTGCTGCTGCTGCTACTGCTGAGCACACCTGCTGCTGAGCATGGCTGCTGCTGAGCACGGCTGCTGTGCTCAGCGCACCGCGTTGCTGAGCACCAACCAACGCCGGTGCTGGCGCTGCTGAGCAAATACTTCCTGCTGCTGCTGCTGCTACCACTGAGCACGGCTGCTTGGCGCACTGACTGTGTTGCTGGTCGTCACCCGCCGAGCGCTGGCACCAGTGCCAGCGATGCTGCTGCTGAGCACTACTGCCACTGCTGATGCTGCTGGACTCATGGTTGGTGAGCGGCTGGCGCGCTGCAATTCTGCTGAGCACTGCCGTGCCTGCTGCTGAGCATACAGCTTGCTGAGCGCCACATGCTGCTCGCAGCAGCGCCGCTGCCCCTCCTGCTGAGCAAACATGTTGCTTAACACCAGCCTACGACTGGTGGTGGCACCGGCGCCACCGAGTAGCTCAGCGGCAGCGCTTGAGCACAGCGCGGGCGCAATAAAACTCCCACAGTTTTGACAGTAGTGGGTCGACCGCTGTGTTTGGCCCATCTCACCTGGCACTTGGTGTGTTATGGTGCCATCGCTGCTCCTGCTGGCACCCGCTGCACACCTGTCTCAACATGCCTCTCAAGTACATGCGGTTCCTTGTGTTGGGTTGTGTGCGGCAGGTGATGGAGTACATGGATGCGGGCACGCTGCAGCAGTTTGTGGCCGCAAAGCGCCAGGCTGACGAAGCCACGCTGGCCGCGGTCGCCCGGGGCGTGCTCAAGGTGCAACCACGTCTGTTGACACATATTGTGTTGTGCCTTTGGGTCCCCCGCCCCGCTGTGCCGCACCAGTGCACTTTGTACACTGGTTCAGGCGCACAGAGTGATTGATGCACACGTATTTTGTCGGTGTACTTCAGAAGTAGATAACAGCCTGGCAGTCACCGGGGAATCGCTCTGTCTTGTTCAGTGCATTCCAACCTGTTGACCTCAAAAGCGGAGTTGAACTTGGGTACTGGCTTCTTCAAGAGTAATTGCCGCCCTGGCACAGTGAAACGCGGTGGCACTCACTGCTGCTCTTGCTGCTGAGCAACCCTGCCCAAGGACCGTTCCTGATCCCCATTCCCCATTCTGTGGACCATTCTCTGGAACAGGGCCTGGCAGCGATGCACGCGCAGCACCGCATTCACCGCGACATCAAGCCAAGCAACATACTGTTGGACCGGCGTGGGCGCGTCAAAATTGGTGACTTTGGCGTCACGCGCGAGCTGGGGGCCACCGCATCGCTGGCTTCCACATTCACAGTGAGTGGTCACGCATGTGTGCATGAATGAACACCATGAAAGAGTTCATGAACTCCAAGCTGGTGACTTCGGTGTCACGCGTGAGCTGGGGGCCACTGCATCGCTGGTGTCCACGTTCACCGTGAGTGGTTACGCATGTGTGAATGAATGAACATGTTGCATTCATGCATGAAATTGACGTCGGTAACTTTGACGTCTCGCGCAAGCTCGGGGGCCACTGCGTTTCTTTCATGCACGTTCACCGTGAGCGGTCGCGCCATGTGTGTGAACACACTTCGCATTCACAGAGCGCGCAGGAGTGCATACACAATGAACGCTTTGAATTCATCGTATTCATGATCACTCACCACTGGCCGCGCTCACACACGCGCCTCTGTGTGCGCATTTCGCGCACTTGCAGGGCACGCTGACATACATACCGAAGTATGTCGCCGAAGCACATGCATAATAAACAGTGTGAATTCATCGTGTTCATGGTCACTCACCGCTGGCCCCGCTCACACATTTTGCGCACTTGCAGGGCACGCTGACATACATGTCGCCGGAGCGCATCAACAGCGAGAGCTACAGCTACCCGTCCGACATCTGGAGTCTGGGGCTGGTGCTGGTGACGCTGGCGCTGGGCTACTTCCCCCTCCAGACTCAGGCACGTTGCTGCTGGTGCTGCTGCTTGGTGCTGGCCATCCGCTGGCCTGGGCTGCTTTACGGCAGCTTGGGTGCCTGCATACACTTCAGAAGTTTTTCAAATGTAAATTTTCAAGTGTGCTTATAATTTCTGTAGTATACTGGTTGCTTGCCGGCGCCTGCTAGCCCTTCCTGTGTTCGTATACATACACTGCGATGCATTTGCCATGGCCACCAGTGGGCATGCTGGCATACATGACATGGGCTCTTGCATGGCCACAAATGCATTCTTAAGTACATCTACTGTGGTATGCACAAGTACATGTACAGGTACGTGTATATTTTGCATGATTCATACTCCAATACTGTGATGATTCATATGCTATACGAACAGTTGTATGGTGAAGAAAAACGATTGCGTGTGCTCTCTCCTCCACTGCTGTACGCTGCTGTATGGCAGCCGTCCGCGTCTCTGCTGCGTGCTGCAGTTCTCTCCTCACCTGCTGCTGCTGCTGCCGCCACTGCTGCCACTGCTACCTCCACTGCTGCTGCTGCTGCTGCCGCCACCGCCACTGCGCTGCTGCGGCCGCCGCCACTGTTGTTGCTGCTGCCGCTGCTGCTGCCGCTACTGCCGCCGCCGCTGCTGCTACTGCCGCCACCACTACTGCCACTGCCGCCGCCACCACCGCTGCGGCGGCTGCTTTTGCCGCCACTGCTGCTACTGCTGCCGCCGCCGTGGCCGCTGACAACAGGGGGGCTACTGGGCAGTTGTGCAGGCGATACAGGAGGGCCCGCCGCCTCTGCTGACCACAGACAACTACGCGCCAGACCTGTGCGACTTCGTCTCCTGCATGCTGCGCAGGGACCCCAGTCTAAGGCCCAGGTGCGCAAGTGCTGCTGAGCAGGACTGCATGCCTGCTGAGCAAGCTGTGATACTGTAACTGCCCCTGCTACCGTGGTGCGTGTGCCACCTGTGGGCTGTGGAGTGGCACTTGCCGCCTGTATGCTGTGGAGTGGCACAGGTGCTGCTGAGCAGGGCTGCGTGCCTGCTGAGCACACTGTGATACTGTAACTGCCTCCTGGTGGCAAGTTCATTGTGTGGGTGTGCCACCTGCATGACATGCCACCTGTAGGCTGTGGAGTGGCACTTGGCACTTGCATGTCACGTGTATGCTGTGGAGTGGCACGGGTGCGGCTGAGCAGGGCTGCATGCCTGCTGAGCACACAAGCCCTGTTGGTAATTGTACTCTGCATCATCCCTGGCCCCCAAGGACACTGACTGGCGCGTGTAGGCGTGGGGGCTGTCTGGTGTTTGACCAGGTGGGCAGCTCACCCCATGGGCTTGGGGCTTGCATTTTTGCCCCAGCCACGGCAGCATCTGGGCTTAGCAACCATTTAGGTTACTTGCAGTTACCGGTATACTTCGAAGTATACGGTGTGACATGCGTCTGAGCGCACCTGCCGCAGGGGAGACAGCCCTACCACCATGTCCTGAGCAGCCCTGGCGGAAAATTGGATGCGTATGTCCGCCTCCTCAGGTTCGTCGAATTCGTCGAATTCGAATTCGACGAACCTGAGGAGGCGGGCATACGCATCCAATTTTCGGCCATGGGTGCTCAGGACACGGTGTTATCATCAAATTGGTTTTAGCATCAAAACTGGCGGTAGGGCTGTCTCCCCTGCGGCAGGTGCGCTCGGGGGGGTGGTGGACTCTCAGCATGGACATGCCACTGCATGTACTTGTATACTGCGAACCCCGGTACTACAGCAGTATGTGCATTTACCTCATACTTGCGCGCATGTTGTACTATGGTATTGACGTGCTGGGGCATGATAGTAGGGCTGTCTCCCCTGCGGCAGCATCCGGGCTCATCTCGAAAGCTGCCCCTCGTCACTCACCGTTCCAGTGGCGCCCAGTCAGTGCATGCATTCTGGCAGCGCACAAGCTGACAGCACAAACAGCGTGCGCCGTGAAGGTGACTGACTCACCACCACAGAACTCCATGGCCCCCTTTTGCTTGCAGTGCCAGGAAGTGACTGCCCGCGCCAATGAATGCGGCCGGCCGTCCAAGAATGTCCACCCGTGGCGGCTCATACCACTCGCGTGTGTGTAACCTGTAATGTGTGCATCTGCTGTGTGTGCGTGTGTGTCCCTGCTCTCTGTGCGTGTGTGTGTGTGTGTGGTGCCTGCAGTGCACGGCAGCTGCTGCGGCACCCGTTCCTCAAGCGCCTCAAGGGATGCAGGCGGGCCACGCAGGCACTGCCGCCGCTGCCGCTGCCGGACCCGCTGCGCGCGGAGGCGCTCATGGCGGAGGTACGGCCCCCAACTTCAACAATAACTTGAAGTATCTGCTGGCTGCATGTGTGACGCGCCGGAAGGGTTGTTGAGCCCAGCTACTGCCATGGCTGGGGTGCTGCCTGCTATGGTGCAAAGCTCATGGCAGCGTACTCGCAACCTACTTTGCTGTTTCTGCGCATGCATACCTGGAATGGGCATGCACGGCAGAGGGTAATGAAACACTTGCCATGGTTTTTGCAGTACTGCTGCAATTGTATGATCTATGCCAGTTTTCTCTTACATAGGCGGAGCTCCGTGTGTGCAGTGCAATTTGATTCACATTTTTTGTGACCACTAGACCTCTGCCACCGTCAGAATGCAGCACTGCCCTCAGTGGTAGACGCGTGAATTCTGTTCGGTGGTTACAGTAGCAGATACGGCACGCTGCAGTCTTGACAGGACTTGTGCTTCACACACAGCAACCGCAACACCTGACCCACGCAGGCGTTACACAATTATCTGTCTGCAAGCTGTATGCACGCTTGCCAACTGAAGGCAAACAGGCCTGTGCCTCACCCTACTCCCCCTCTGTCGCAGTTGCTTAGCCCCCCCCCCCCCCCTCCCCCTTTCCCCCCTTTTCCCCCGGCAGGTGGTGCAGTACCGCGTGCAGCAGCGCATTGCCGAGATGGCAGCGGCACGTGCGGAGGCACGGGGAATGCGCACACCGCCCGCTGCTGCTGTGCACATGATGGAGAGCGAGGCTGGCGCGGACAGTGGCGGAGGGGGGTCTTCTGCCCCAGGGGGGGGAGGGGGGGTGGGGGTGGGGGGACGGGAGCCCCTTGGGCTGCCTTTGCTGGAGGCGCCGCATGTTGCTGCGCTCGCGCGCCAGCTGGGCGTGGACGCGCGGGTAAGTTCAACTTTCGCTCACGCGCCAGCTGGGCGTGGACGCGTGGTTAAGTTTAATTTGTAGTTGAAGTTTGCACGTGTGAAAGAAACCTAAAAGGTTGCTAAGCCCAGATACTGCCGTGGCTGGGGCAAAAGTGCCAGGCGGCCGAAACCTGTGGGGCGATTGGCCCACCTGGTCAAACACTAGACAGCTCCCACACCTACACGCGCCAGTCAGTGTCCTTGAGGGCTAGGGATGACGCAGAGTACAGTTACCAACAGGGCTCACTTGCTTGTGTTTTGAATTAAACTTGGCGGATTGCCGCCGTTGCTGGCCACAGCTGCTGAGTGAATGCGCGCCGGGATGGGTTCACCATGCAATTGAATTTTGACTGTGCTGCCACTGCTGGTTGTGATGGTGGGGGGAACGCCGAGGGCAGGGGCAATATCGTCGAAGTTGGTCACCAGGCTCCGCATGCTGTAGCGGCAACCTTCATGCAGTGCACTCGCTATTCAGTGCACTTTGATTTAGTGCGGTATGCGGTGTAGTGCGGGGTCCAAAGGCCTGTCACCGACTACACGATCACTACATCAATGATAAAACTGTACGCAAATCGTCGTTGATTTAGTGCGGGTCTCGCTGTAGTGCGGGGTGCGGGGGGGTTGACACTACACCGCACCAAATTGCGAGTGCACGGTACTGTAGCGGTAACCTTCAAACCACTTTGTGAGAGTCGCTTGTGGACTGCAAAGGTGCTGACAAGTCGTGTGTGCGTTTTGTGTTCTCGTTTGCGAACAGGTGCTGTTGGAGGCGCACCAGAGGTACGCGGCGCAGGCAGAGGCCGACTGGCTGCGCGGCAGCCTGGACAGCAGGGGGCGGCGCCCCAGCACCTCCGACATGCACCCCTTCTACCACCGCGACAGGTGCGGCCGCGCACATGAAAATACACTCTGAGGTAGTGATGGGTCACGAGCCTGATAAGGTGCTTCGTACCGGTGGTGAAAGAAACGTAAAAGGTCGCTAAGCCCAGATACTGCCGTGGCTGGGGCAAAAATGCCAGGCCGAAGCCTGTGGGGTGATTTATCCACCGGTTAGTACATTACATACAAATAGAAGGCATATTTCTATGCCCAGAAATGTGATGTGTAGTATGGCGTGTATATGGTGTGTAAACTGCCCAAAGCTGCAAGCCATTCGGACGCCAGCTCGCTGCAGTAGTACAGCTGCAGTAGTTCAACAAGCGTGCGCAATTGTTGCTGTGACTTGGGTGTGTTGGTGGACGCTCAACACCAGGACAGCAGGCGCGGCAGCACCAACGGATATACAGTACATTTGAAATATTCTGCTGCTGAATAAAAAGCAGTGATGCATGTTGCGAACACCAGCACAGCATGCCCAACCTATACGCACTTCTACTGATACAGGTATATGTATTGCTCATGCATATAGTCTCATGAACCAGATTATCTACCCTGTGTAGGTGACCGCAATGGAGGTTTGACATGCATGGTGCTTACTACACGAACTTTCTCTATCCTCTCCCCATGCATGTGCGATACTCAGGAGGGAGTCTGGTGTTGGTTCCCAACGCGCAACGCCCACTGCAAGGTCTCGAAAGGTGGGTGCTCAGCAGAATTTTGTGCTCAGCAGCCACAGTCGTGCTCAGCAGCTGTGCCCTCCTGTCATTTTCGCTTTTCATGGACTTGTTGTACTGTGCTCTCATGAGCAAGCGCGACTTGGTACACTGCGCTGTTGCTTTCGTACCACAGTGTGAGACTGTATACCGCGTTTTGTGTCTGCACGACGTGTATGCACGCCACGTCTGCCATTGCGCACCCGCAACCACACTTCACTTGCATGACTGCTGACAGGCAACGCTGGCCATGCTATGACCCCCCCCCCCCCTCCCCCCCACACACTTCTGCAGCAATCGGCGCCCCCAGACCTCGTCGACCCGGCGCTGCCGCGCCACGGCGGCACCGCCAGCGCGCGCAGAGACTCAAAGGAACTTCAACACAAGGAACTTCAACTCTGGGACATGGCGGACGGCGGCGGCAGCAGCAGGCACAGCCAGCAGAGCGCGGACACGCTGGAGGGGCACCGCCGTGCCAGCGACGGCGCCGTGCTGGCGGGCAGCGGGCAGGGGCGCCGCCCCCCGCGCTGATTGCCCCTTCCCAGGCCGTATCTTTTGCTGCATGCGCCAGGTCGAGAGGCGAGCGAGGTGTCTGAGTGGGCCGGCCGGCCCGCCATAGGATATACCGCCGTCTGGAGTCCCTACACCGTGATGGGGAGCCACCACCAGCGGGGCGCCACAACGGGAGGCGGCTACCAGGTCGAGAGGGGCGCGGGCGTTCGAGTGGGCAGGCCGGCCCGCCATGGGATATTTACCACCGTTCTGGAGTCGCTACCTCGGACTCTGTTGCGCTAGTGTACGCCAGGCGCGGGCGACGCCGCTTCTCGATGTGTTTAGTGCGTGGCCCCATGTGCATTGCTGCGGTGCACGCGCGTGCACAGCGGTGGTTGGAATGCCACTGGCGGTCCGCGTGCCACCAGCTGGGGCGCCGGTGCTCAGTCGCCCAGTCAGCCTTTCCTGGCATGGCCTGCGCGTGCGCGCGGCGGCGGCCGTATCACACGCGTCAGAAGCGATGTGGAAGCGTGCGCGCCGTTGGTGACTTCTTGGGGACTGCTCGCCTGGTGGCTGATGGCCCCTCGCCAGGCGCTGCTGCATGGCGGGCGGGTACGTTGCACCATGCGGCTGCAGCAGCAGCGGCGCAGTGTGGTTGCCAACACTGCGGTGGTTGATGCAGCGGCGGCGGTAACAAGTCTGTGGCCAGCACCGACTGCTGCAGGGGGCAGCTGCTCACGGTGGCAGTTGCTTCTGGCACAGGTGCTGCTGAGCGCCGCCGTAGTTGCCTCTGCCGCTCAGACGGCGCTGCTGCTGTTGCTAGCCACTGGCGCAGTGCAGTAGGTGCCACTCTGCAGCTACTGCTACCCCCATCCCTCAAGCCACCAGCGTGCTCTCACAGAGTTAGAGAGGGGCACAGAGCCTCTACTTTTGCCAGAGTTGTGGGATAGGTGCTGCTGAGCACGGCTGCAGTAGCTGCTGCTGAGCACAATTGCAGAAGACATGCCGCTTAGTGAGCGCGTGCACCCCCCGGACCCACGCAGCACTGCCCACCACCCCGCTGCATGTGCAGACAGGCCGTTGGCCACGTGTACATGTTGTGCAGCCAACCCACTGCTGGCTGCTGCTGAGCGCTGCCGCAGCGTGTTAGTGGCAACAACCCCGTGCAGGTACAGTACACCCAAGTACTGCTCAACGCCCCCGCCGCCACAGGCACTGTGACACACTGCCAGGGTTTACAAACGTGGCAGCGTGAGCATGCTGCAGCGGACAAGGCAAGAAGCGCACATTTTTGATTTGGCCACCTGGCGGTGCTGCAGCGCACCCACACTGCGCAGTGCCCTGTGGCGCGTGCTGCAATTACGCCAGTGCGCCTTCAGCGCCAGTGCAGTACGCTGCCGACAACCGAAATCGTACGTGAGTGTGTGACATTGGCCAGCCGCTGTGTGCCGTTTGTATGCTGTTGTTCGCTGGTGTGTGCGCATGCGTTGTTGGGCGAATTTTTGGCACGTGTGCACCTGCTTGCCTGCTGTTTTCACCTGCTTCTGGCTCACAGTCACCACCAGTGTCAGGCTTTGTCCCTCGCTGCCAAACATGTCGAGCGTTACCATGGTGGAGCGTCTTGTTTCCTACTGAACCTGTTTGCTGGCAAGCCACTGTGCTGCATGGGATCTGCTGTCGCTACCCTGCTTGTCATGGAGGCATGCTGTGCCCCTGCACAAAAGCGCCAGCATGTAAGCACCAACAAACACACATACTCCTAGATGAGTTTTCATATAGGCTGTGGATAAGTGCTCCCAAGGCAGCATGTGCGCATAGTGCTCTGAGCACCGTGATCTCACCGGCTAGCGACAGTGGAGGACAGCATGTTTACTCACGCTTCTTCAAGTCGCGCACGACATGTGCACAGGGCTTTCCGCGCCTGAAGCGAAGTCTGTGCGAAGTGTATGCGGACAAACAGTCACAAAGCAAACAGCACTGAACAGTGCCCTGCTAGCTGCTTGGCTGCGAGTTTTTACAGCATAGTCGCAATATATTCCGCTTTTGGGCAAGAACCTAGGGTAAAACGTGCCGACACACAGCACTCAAATAGCCATGTGCCCCCCCGCTATTTGTTGTAGTTGCGGGCGCCGAAAATGGTACTGCCGACGCGCACGCTGGTGCTGCCGCGCGCTATGGCCTCCTCAAAATCGCCGCTCATGCCCATGCTCAGCTCCAGAGAGTCGGCGGCGACGCCCAGAGCTGTGGCGACTTCGCTCCTGCACGCCGCCAGCCTGCGCGCGCACATAAAAGCCATAAACACTCAGTAATAATACCATGTAGTATATATACGTCCAGCCTGCACGCGCACATGAACACCATACATTTTGAACAATAATGCTATAGTCGGGGGGGGGGGGGGGGGGCAAGTGAGCGCTCAGTTGGGGTGCGGCTTGTGAGGTGCATCATTGAGAGACAAGTGCACATGACACATGTTTGAGAATGGGCACATGAAAGCCACGCACTCAATAACGCGACTCATTGAGGGGGGGCTGCCAGTGTGTGGGCGCCCAGCTGGGGAGCGACTTGTGAGGTGTATAATTGGGTGCCAGGTGCATATGCGCGTGGCACAGGTCTGATTGGTGAGAGGCTTGATGCAGCATTAGCAAAGTTCTGTAATGCCCCTATTCTATGACAGCATTGTCCTGTTTGAGTTCAATTTTTTTGTTGATACGTTGCTAGCCCAGACTGCCGTGGTTGGGGCAAATACCAGGCCAGAGCCGTTGTTGTGGTTTGTGAAAAAGACCTAAATGGTTGCTGTGCCCAGATACTGCCGTGTCTAGGGCAATATGCCAGGCCGAAGCCGTGGGGTGCTCTGCCCACCTGGTCAAACACCAGATAGCAGACATACCTACACGCGCCGGTCACTGATTTGTGCACCTAGTCAAAACCAAGCAGCTCCAACCCTACACCCACCGGCCAGTAGCATTGCGGGGCAAGGATGCTGCAGCGTACACACAGCCAACAACATGTGTGTTGTGTGACTAAGTTTCAGCGTACACACAGCCAACAACATGTGTGTTGTGTGACTAAGTTTCAACAAAAACAATACTTGTCGATGATAGACGTCACCAGGGACAACGCAGTGATGATAATGCCTGGTACTGCTAATGGCCTTTTGGCTGTTTTTGTTGAAGGTTTTACTTGAACTTGTATGTTTCTACTTGAACTTGGTGCTGCTTTGCGCACCTGTCAAAGCAGCTGAAGTCGTCAGGCGCGCCAATGGTCATGAGGCCCTTGAGCTCCAGGTTTGGGCACGCGCTCACCACATGCCTGCAGCAGAACATGCAGGGCAGAAATTAGAACATATTTCGAAGTATACTTCAAGAAGTACTTTGAAGTACAAACCTATCATCGGTAATTTAGGTATACATGTACTAGTAGTAGTATTTAGAGACATGCTGTACATTGCGTAGTAGTTCGAAGTCATGACTTCACAGTACTACTTCGACACAGACCCGGCAGTATAGCTGGTGCACACATGCCCTCATGTCCCTATGGCCAATATACTTTCGTACATGCTTTGAAGTACTCCTGTATTAATTGGACTTTGAAGTACAAGGTACTACTAGTACAAGCTCACAGGTAAGCGGGATGGGTCGTCTTGGTTGCTACGTGCATGAATGACATGGTTTTTCGCACACCCACGAGTGCAAATCAATGCACCTACCGTAGGTACACACTAATAAGTACTGACTATCACGCCACCAACCGCACCTTGCGCCGCATGCAGCACCTATCCCAAGTTAAGCTCTGTAAGGGAGTGCCCTGACAGCAGTGGCACTGTACGATGGCGCGCGGTCACTGGCTGGCTGACATGAACTCGAAAGATACTCGCAACTTACCTCCTTCAGCAGCGTGCCATTTCGGCGCAGATGGCACATGTGCTACTGCACACTTAATTCCTGCCGAAAATTCTCACGTTCGGAAATGAGACAAAAACACGATTTACAGCGTGTTCATGAATCCATGCACAAGTACAAGTACATCAATACAGCTGATGTACTTCTGTACCTACGTTATGTACCGGGAATGACTGACATTTCATGCCCTGCGATGGACTGCGCCATTGATGCGTGATTGTGAACACTACGCGTGCTACATGCAAAAAATATGAATAGTAATACCACATCATTGGCCTACATACTTCTATACATCTGGACCTGATATCATGCTGCGTGTGATTGACGCTACGGTGGACTGTGCCATTGATGCACTGGACACGCGCGGTGATGCCAAGCCGCTGGACGCTGTGCGGGGCGCCATCAACGAGCAAGTGCTGCCCCGTATGAGGACAGACATATGCCTGAGCGAGAGGAGGCACTACAAAACCTTGGTCTCAACGGGCATCCACGGACGAGCGGTTCATGTGGTGAGTGACAGCACCTTCTCACACCTCCGGTTCGAGTGACCAGCCGGCACATGCACATACCACAACAGTGCTGGTGCCAGCCTGCTCACCCAAAGTGGAGATGTGCGTGTGCGCTGTCACTCGCCACCTGAACGGCTTGTCCGTGGATGAGCTTTGAGGTCAACTTTTCGTACAGCCGCCTCTCACTCAGGCAAATGCCTGTCCTCATATGTGACAGCGCCTGCTCATTGACGGCGCCCCCTCCGGCAGCTTGACACAGCCCCACCTGTCCCGTGCATCAATAGCACAGTCCTGAAGTGCGAAAAAGCGCTACCATCCTCTGAAGTAGTTGCCCCGGGCAACACTTTCATCTTTTATTGGGTGCCTCCCAAACTCATGTGCCCCCCCCCCCACATTGTTTGGGTTGTCAGCTGTATATTTCAACGAAGATGCTAGGGTACATGTGCATAGTTGTTTGAGTGGCTCCCAAAGTGATGTGCCCCCCCGTCTAATGCAAACATGCATGCATGACCTGGTTGTTGCACACACACGAGTGCACATAAAAAAACACTGAAGTACGTACACCACTAGGGTACTGGCCATCACGCCACGGGCCGCACCTGTCCAAACAACATCTTCCCAAGTTGAGCTCCGCACGGGAATGCACCCTGGCAGCATCGATTCTGGAACATGTATGATGGCCCGCACCCTGGAGCTGGCCAATGCGAATGCGCAGAATACGCGAGACCATTACCTTGCATTATTGCAGCAGCATGCCAGTCTGGCGCAGACGGCACACGTGCTACGCCCCTTTGCAGCGAAATGCTAATACTATCAGTGTAAGAACCCTTAAAGGCTGCTAAACCCAGATACTGCCGTGGCTGGGGCAAAGTGCCAGGCCGGAGCCAGTGGGGTGATCTCTATCTATCAGTATCACGTTTGGAAATGAACCAAAAAAAGCGACTCACAGCGTGTTCGTGACGACATGCACAAGTACGAATACATCATATGGTTGGTGTACTTCAAAAGGGGGACTTCTTTACCTGACGATATGTACTGGGTATTACTGATGTTTCATAGCGTGCGGCGGGCTGCGCCATTGGTGGACTGCGCCATTGATGCACTGGACAGGCGAGGTGATGCCAAGCCGCTGGAGGCTGTTGGGGGCGCCATCAACGAGCAAGCACTGTCCCACATGCGGAGTGACATGTGCCTGAGCGAGAGGAGGAACTGCAAAAACTTGGTGCCAATGCTCACTCATGGACGAGACGTTCATGCACTGAGTGACAGCACGTGCCCACACCTCTAGTTTGAGTCAGCAGCTGGCATAGTGCACATGCAACAGTGCTGGTGCCAGCTGCCAACTCAGGTTTGAGACGTGCACGTGTGCTGTCACTCGCCACGTGCAGAGCTCGGCCTTGGGTGAGCGTTGAGCGCAAGTTTGTGTACGGCTTCCTCTCAATCAGGTAGATGTCAGTCCTCATGCGAGAGGGCCTGCTCGCTGATGGCGCCCCCTCCAGCAGCTTGGCATCACCCCGCCTGTCCAGAGCATCTATGGTGCAGCCCTGAAGTGCGGAAGCACACCTACCGTCTTGTTCTCAAGTAGTCGCCCGGGGCAAAAGCTTTATGATCATCTATTGGGTGCCTCCTGAGCTGATGATTTTAACCACTCCCACATTGTTTTGGGTTGTCAGCTGTATACTTAGACGTGTAAATTTAGACTAGGGTACATGTATTCGAAGTAGTTGAGTGGCGCGCAAGCTGACGTGCCCCCCCCGCGTACTTGGAACATGCATACATCACGTGGTTCTTGCACACGCACGAGTGCAAATAAACAAAAACCAAAGCAGGTACACTGACTGCTAGGTACTAGCCATCACGCCACCGACCGCACCTGTCCAAACAACATGTTCCCAAGTTGAGCTCTGCAGGGGAATGCACCCCTGACAGCGTTGATGCTGAAGCCTGTGTGATGGCCCGCAGCCTGGAGCTGGCCAACGTGTATGCGCGGGACACCCATGACCATTACCTTGTGCAGCAGCGTTCTGGCGCAGATGGCGTATGTGCTTCGCCTCTTTGCGGGAAAATGCTGATACAACCAGTATCACGTTCGGAAATGCGCCAAAAACGCGATTCACGGCGTGTTCATGAACACATGCCAAAGTATGAACACATCATACGACTTATACATACATATTTCTGTACCTGACAATATGTACTGGGTACTTCTGGCGTTTCTTAGCCTGCGGTGGACTGCGCCATTGATGGCACTGGACACGCGCGGTGATGTCAAATTGCTGGAGGCTGTGGGGGGTGCCGTCAACGAGCAATCGCTGTTCCACATGCAGAGTGACACATGCCTGAGCGAGAGGAGGCACTACAACAACTTGGCATCAATGCTCATCCACGGACGAGCGGTTCAAGTGTTGAGTGACAGCACCTTCTCACACCTCCAGTTTGAGTGACCCGCTGGCACATGCACACACCACAACGGCGCTGGTGCCAGCTGCTCACTCAAACTGGAGGTGTGCGCATGTGCTGTCACTCACGCGTGCAGCGCTCAGCCGTGGGTGAGCGCTGAAGTAGTTTGTGTACGGCCTCCTCTCGCTAAGACACATGTCAGTCCTCATGTGTGACAGTGACTGCTCGTTTACGGCGCCCCCTCCAGCAGCTTGGCACCGTCCCGCTGTTCCAGAGCATCTATGGCGCAGTCCTGAAGTGTGAACAAAAGTCACTACCATCCCAGGGCAGAAACTATAACCATTTTATTGGGTTGCCTCCCATACATATAGGTGTCCCCCCACCACGTTGGTTTGGGTTGTCGGCTGTAGTGATAAATATTCACAGATGCTAGGGTACATACATAGTTGCTTCAGTGGCTCCCTGAAGCGCTGGAAAGCACTACCATCTATTTTTGAAGTAGTCAGCCCGGGCACAAGCTTTCATCTTCTATTGTGTGCCTGCGAACCTCATGTGCCCCCTCCCCCCACATTTTTTTTAGTCCTCAGCTGTATATTTCGACGTAAACGTTAGGGTACACACATGTATACGTGCATGTACCAGTATTATCGTAATTATTACTCGGGGTATTTGTAAGTAGTGGTATCACAAGTAACATAGCGGTAACTGTTAACTGTAGGTTGGTGGGAAGTATTGAAGGTTAAGGCAGGGCGACACGTACTTGGCGAGCTCCGCCCAGTGTCATCAACATGGTTATTTTCCTTCTGAAGAAGTTCTGTAACAGTATCTCAGGCTGATACAAAATGTAAATACTTCGTAGTAATCACAGTTGAGACAGGATGGCATGTACCGTACTGTGGAAGCTCCGCCGCCTTCTCCGGCTCCATTGTTATTGTTACTTTTGAAGTAGGGGCAATTTTTGATTTTGTGTACATAAAATTAACAGTATTTTAGGTTATTAGTTAAGAGTGTACTTTGAAGTATATAAATAGAATGTTACAGTCAAGACAAGCAACACGTACTTGGCAAGCTCCGCCGCCTGCTCCGGCTCCACCCCAGACTTGGTGTCCTCGCCGCTGGTGTCCACCTAAATGCCGTGCTCAGCAGCAGCCAGGGCAGACAAACAACAGGTCAGTATAAAATGCTTGAAGTACAGTGCACTCGCGATATAGTGCACTTTGATATAGTGCGGTGTGCGATCTGGTGCGGGGTCCAGCAGTCTGTCACAGCCCACATGATACTATACAGAGTTATATACAATGCCCTATTCGATAAAGTGCGAGTCTTGATATAGTGCGGGGTCAGGGGCTGCGACAGTACCCCGCACTATATAGCGAGTGCACTGTATGGAAAAAACCCATGACCAGATTACCAGTTTCTATATTCTTGTGTTCGGTCTTGCTACAACCCGAGTGGGACGCGGTCTGTGGTTTTGAGCACGCCGCAGCCCAGCAGGAGCGGCGGCACCAGTAGGCGCAGCAGCAGGCTGTCCTGCCACCATGGCCAAGTTCAAAGATGCTTTTGTGTCAGGGCACATAATTACTTGCACATAACACACAACACAATGAATTTACACGTGCAAAAACGCCATGTACGGCGCCTATGGTACACATATTACATCTCAATAGCAACGCTGTACACCGCAAGTACATGCACAATATGTGACCGTAAAGTGACAACTTTTATACGCAGTGAACCCATCACAACATGATAGTACGCACTTCGAACAAGGCGGTACATGTAGACTTTTTCATGTGTGATATATTGTCACGTGTGTACATTTATAGAAGTACTGTACTTCAAGTATTTCAGAAGTATTTCGTAAAAATATACACATTATGTGGCATATAAGGGCGTCGTCATATGCTCTGAACCCATCACTACATGATGCTACTGTAGTACTACAGTAGTAGCTAGAAGTGGTACTGTAGTAGCTAGAAGTGGTAGCGTATATACTATACTTGTAATACATACAGAAGTATACACTATTTCAAGTGTGATATTGTCACATGCGGCGGCGGCAGGAATGAATTGAGTATGAATGAATACACACTGACAAAAACGCCATGTACCGTCCGGTCCATGTAACGTGGTGCAAACACTGTACCACAGCACCCTGCACACACATGCACAATATGTGACATGTACGGACAACCTCTATACTTCGCCATGTGCAGTAAACCAATCACTACATAATAGCAGCACATACAGACTTTTTCAAGTGTGAGCGGCGGCGGCGCGCGCTCACCTGTAGGTAGACCTGCAGCTTGACGGTGCGCCCAGCTGCGGTGCAGGCGCTGTTGAGCTTGCTGGCGATGGGCGCGTCGTCAACTGTCTCCACGGCCAGCAGGTTGGGCACCTACAGCGCACCGAGGCAGCACCATGATGCGCAAGATTGCCCAAAGGGTCTGGTGAACACGCACACACTCGGTATGGCTTCTGTCACATGATGTACTGTAAAACACCTGCAGCGGGGCGGCGACATCAAAAAATTCCACGGCCTAAAGCGTGGCGAGGCAGCACCAAGATGCGCAAAAGTGCACAATATGGTGAGCGCATAAGCACCTACGGCGCACCGAGGCGGCACCAAAATGCATGCCAAATGTGTTCCATGAATCATGAGCGCGCACCCACATAGCACATAGTATGGCTGACCACATGAATCATGTGGCATGATGTACTGTAATACCTGCTGCAAGCAAAATCAAACGAAACATTGCCTGTTGTGTGGTTGCGCACCTGCAGCGCGGCGGCGGCGGCGGCGGCGGCATCAAAATGCGCAGAAGTGCCCAAAGTGTCTGGTGAGCGCGCACCTACTCCGTATGGCTTAACGCGTGATGTAACTGTAATGCCTGCCATGATAAAAACCGAATCACACACTGCCTGTCGTGTTGTTGTGGGTCCTGTTGATCGACTCCCAACCAGAGCTAATGTTCCTGTGGCATGTCTTGTGTTTTGGGTCTTGAACTTGCAGGTGCTTAGCTGCAGTCCCAGCTGCCATGTTTGCCGTGCAAAGGAAGCATACACCATTCGGTGACAGAACATACTTCAACTGCAGCTTCAACTTATACTTGCCTGGGCCACGAGCCCACCTGGTACAGAAGTTGAAGTTTATACTGCAACTGCAGCTTCAACTTGTACTTGGTTTGGCCACCAGTCCATTGATGGTACAGAAGTACGTCAACTGCAACTTCAACTTGTACCTGCCTTGGCCACCAGCACATTGATGGTGCAGAAGTTGAAGTATATACTTCAACTTCAAGTACATTTTGTGCTTGCCTTGGCCACCAGCCCATTGGCTTTTTTGCTCTGCAGGTTGCCAATGAAGTGCCACTGCACGTCCGCTGGCATCTGGGGCGCCTTGTCGATCAGCTCTTGCACCTGCGACGCAGCAGACGCGCACACACACTTGATATTGTCAAGATAATTTTAAAGAAATGTATTTAAAACTGTACATGCTTATGTTATGTTTTTAAAAGTACTTCAGTATCATTTCATATACTTCATGTACGCATGTGTGCACATCAAAAATATGTACATATACTGTGCAAGTATTTATAATACAATGCACACAAAAAATGGGCGCCCACAAGCTAATACTTCAACACGGAATGACCTCGCTAGCCCAGCCTGCAGCACAAGCGTGTTGTATAGCCGCCCCCCTGCACCAGCAGTGAAGTGCTGCCTGCCAGCATGATGGCGACGCTAAAAAAAACTGCTGTCTTCGGCTCATCACCCCTTGCGCACCAAAGGGCTGATGCAGTTATTTACGAGCTCGCGATTGAGTGCAAAGTAGTGTTCTCCCTCCCGTTCTGCACCCCGCACTCCGGCAAGCCCCGCACTTGATGAGATAGAGCATGTGCGTACCAAGGTGTGCTTCGCTGGTTTAGCAATCATATGGTCTGAGGCCCCATGTGTACGTGAGTAGTACATACTACACTAGTATATAGTTTGGGGTATGACCGCTTATTTAAGTACATGCGTAATGCCGAAGTAGGTGAATAACGAAGAAATCGAGTGGTCTTCGCTATGCCTGTGGCCCCGTGCTGGATCCCATACCATGCTCACTGCTCAGCAAATGGTGCGTGCATTGTGCATGCGGCATAAACTGACGTGCCATGTGACCGTGGAAATGTTGACAATACATGTACGCACGGCTGGCTTTTGGTGGCACCGCACAAATAAGCCCTTTTGGTAGTTGCAGTCTGAATCATCCCAAGCCCTCAAGGACACTGACCGGCGCGTGTAGGTGTGGGGGCTGTCTGGTGCTTTTCACCAGGTGGACAAATCACCCC
>JAULBY010105076.1:0-27343 GCA_032358315.1 Ophiocytium majus
TTTGCACTTGGGGGCGTGCAAGAGCCCATGACACATGCATGCCAGCCCGCTCACTGGCGGCCATGACACGAATCCAAGCAGTAGAAAACATGATGCATCATCCACCACAGCAAAACTGGGCACAATGAGAGAGTGAGAGAGGGGTGAGAACTGCCATTTTTCAAGTACTACTACGTAGTATACACGAATGCACGGCATTGTCCCAGCTGTTTTCTATTGCGCTGCTGCAAGCTGGGATGCATAGTCATGCAGACACTGTATACTTCTGAAGTAGATATTGACGCATGCCATGAGATACAACAGCAGCTGTACAGTAGTACTTTCATCAGACTGCGCTTGGAGCACGGAAAGCCGACAAGTGCTACAAAGGGCTTTCCGCGCCCTAAGCGGAGTTTAATAAAAGTGCTACAAAGCATGACGCGTACTACGTAGTGTGTGTACTCTTATTAAACTCCGCGGAAAGCCCTTTGCACACGGTGCGTGTGACCAGGAAATCAGACAGGTACGACATGTGTGTGTACCCAATGCGTAATGACATCGACCTGTGGGCAGTGCAAGCGTCCATGGGTACCGGCGGGTGGTAGTGCACAACCCACAGAGCGGTCAACACTTCTCCGCTGCCTGGCAACAGGTCACATGCTGCGGAACTACGGCTGCTGTGCTGCGCACTGCCGCTTTCACTGCTGCCGTTCAAGGTTCGCACTTGCCGCACGCGTTTCTGCAGTGTAGGCTCAGTAGCTACAGTAGCTGCCCCATGCCCGTGGCAGCTCCTGAAGCAGCCACACTGCCGGCTGTACAGGGGCAGTGGCGATTTGCACCTGCACGAGCTGCGCAGTGCAATCGGCCATTGCAGTGACTGCCAGGGGCATCATGGCCACATTTGTGCGAGTGCCAGCTAAGGGTAGTGCGTTGCTTGTGACAACATGTCGTCCCATAGGTGGGGCAGGGACTGGCGAGGAGCTTGTCATGTGCCGGTCTGCATACTGGTGTGCACTTGCGCTGTTGCCGCCCAACAGCTGCTGGCTTTGCAGCAGGGCATCTGCCATAGGATGCCTGGTCGCCTATATAACTTGTGGTGCCCACATGTGCATTTGCCTGCAGCAAAAATGGCCAACACTGCCACTCCAAAAGTCTGTCTGGCGCAATGGACGATAAACGTGAAAAAGGGTGTGTGATGCTGAGCACGATGCGCAGCTGCTAGATAAGTGCGGTCTGCTCCGTGCTAGTAAAACTAGTAAATATTACACCTGCTGTTTCTGATTTGCAGTATGCACTATCGGCACCAGCTACTACTTTTGTTGCCAGCAAGAACAGAGGCGTGCTGCCATATGAAAACTCAATCTAGGAGGGATAAACTCTAGGTCTCCCCACCATATCTGTGCAGGCTGGGCTGAACCCGAAGTGCCAGCTGCCGGCGCGCTGCAGCTGCTGCTGCGGCAGCTGCGTCCGCGCATGCTGACTTGGACTGGACACTGGTGCCGTTGTGGCCAGCGGCTGCAAATCAGCATACTATGTGGTCTCCAAGTAGCCTTACTTCTTTGCACTTGTGGGCGGTGAAGAAAAGTACCACCAAGTTTTCTGCCCCCCCTCCCAGTTTTCCTTTTTTTTCCGTACTACTCAGTAGGTGACATTTTGCAAGCAATTGAACCCACCCCAACCTTGAGACATCACAGGGTACACGGACGAGAGCCCTGTGAGCAGCTAGGGAAGGGTAGTTTTAGGGTGGATCAACGTTGTGCATGCAGCTCACAACCAAACCCCTGCCGCCGGCACTCAAGCCCCACAGAACTGGCGGGACACGGGGCTGGGCAGAACAGTTGCCGCCAGGCAGTGCTTCCGCCGACACCATGCCAGCAGTCGCCTGGGCAAGCAGACACCGCGCACTGTGCCAGGCGCGCACACTTTCCAGGGAATAGAGACACAGACAGGTCACTGCGCAGTGCTTGCGAACCCGCTCCCAGCACGGCCAAATCCCCCACAAATACCATGTGTGCACCCTGCACACACACATCCCACAGATGCCACACTCCGCACACGCGTGCACGTGTGCGCGAGCAGCCAGCAGCTTCAACTTCAAACAACTGCAACTTGAAGTTCGTATATTAGTCACAGAGACATGGGATCATGTGCGCACCGTGTATGCAAACTACAATTTGAGAGTTGAGATGGTGCAGCGCGGCTGCTGCGCTACTGCAGCTGCAGCGCTGCCCCCCTACCCCGAGGCACCAAACGCTTGGAGTGTTTGAAGTATGCCTGTCCGGCCACTGCCAGCACCATGTGCCCCGTGTATAACCAACGCACTGTGGCATGTCGGAGCCCATCACACGACAGGTTCAAGCCGCGTGAAGCGCTTCTTGTCAACGAGCTGCGCGCCGCTACGGCCGGCAGTCACCGCCCCTCTGGGCGCGCCTGAGGCCCGGATGTGCCGTACCAGCTGAATTACACGCAGGCGCGTCTCATCCGACTGTGCAGTGCGGCAGTGCGGCGCGCATCAGAAGCGGCAGAGCTGCAGCTTGTGAGGCGTGTATGGCGCGTGTTGACAAACGGGAGTGGGTACCTTTTCAAGTGCCTCGGTGGCACCTGCGTGCGAGGCGGCACGTGCTGCTCACACCTTCAGTTTGTGCAAAGCATGACACAGTAGTACAGAAATGCCAAACTCTGGGGCATACATGCCGCCCCACCAACTAAAAAGCAAGATGGCAAGCTGTTCAGCAGAGGCAGCGCCCACGCGCACGCGCACGACCGACGCTTGCGGCGCGCCACCACACGAGGCAGCACTCACCAGCTTTGGTGCCCTCCATGCCGCA
This sequence comes from Ophiocytium majus, assembly GCA_032358315.1. Classification (NCBI taxonomy): domain Eukaryota; class Xanthophyceae; order Mischococcales; family Ophiocytiaceae; genus Ophiocytium; species Ophiocytium majus. The sequence continues at coordinate 2,808 of JAULBY010105076.1, forward strand.
GAGCAGCACACACACCGCCAGCCAACGTGCTCAGCGCTCACCTTGCGACAGGCCTCGCCGCAATAGGCAGCGGCGCGCGTGAGCCGGCACCGCCTCAGCTCGCCCCCCCCCCCGCACTGTGTGCATGTCCAGAGGGCGCCGGCGCCGCTGCCGCCACCCACCGCCGGCAGCGCAGGCAGGGGGCGGGAGCGCCGTTGGAACACCATGAGGCAGGCGGCGGTGTTTGGGAAGGGGGGCAGGTCAACACACGAGCGGAGCTCCCACTGCGCGCGCAGCAGGGACTCAAGGGGGGGGGTGCCGGTGTCACCGCCGCGCTCCCCTGCGTAGAGCAGCGTGGAGCCGCGGAAGGCCCGGGTTGCATCTGGAAGCCACACGTGGGAAGGCGGTGGCAGCAGCGGAGGACAGATTAGGGGCAGCGGCGGCGGCGGTGGCAGCAGGTGTTTAGCAAGCGGGAGGGGGGGGGGAAGGGGGGAGGGCAGGGAGGGATGCGTTGAACTGCCCACACAGGCTGCCCCGGCAGCTCGGAGGGATGAGAAACACGGAACGAAGGCGAGCACTGACAAATGCGCCCAACTAGCCACAACGAAAGGGATTTTATCACCTAAAAATCTACTGTGTGGGTGGTCTGTGCAGGCAGGCCGAAGCATGCGCGCAGCGAGCACGGCGTGGCGAAACAGCAACTACAAAGTGAAGTTGGGACGCCGCAGCAGTTTGAACTGCAGCGGGCCGCCGCTGCAGCGCTGTGTTACACATGCACTTGACGTAGGGCCTCCGTTAAAGGCGGCGGGTGGGCGGTGCACCCACCCATGCCCATGCCGGTGCAGTTGAAGTAGGGCCGCTGCTGCAGCAGCGCTGTGTCACACATCAACTTGACATTGGGCTTCTGCGGTGTGCTTACCCAGGCCCATGGAGCCCTCTGGCGGCGGGTAGCACAGGAACAGCACAGCAGATGCGCCCGCCGCCGCGGCAGACTCCGCGCCCCCGCGCCGCACCGCCCCCCAGGCGGGCGCTCGCCCATGGTACTCGTTGCCTGCAGGCAGGGAAAGGTGTGGGCGCGGTGCGGGTGAGTGAGTGACGGACGCGGCGGCGGCAGTGTGTAACGTGCCCCCCCATGGTGGGGGTGCCAGGCGCGTTTGGGGTTCAGGACGGGGGTGAGAGGGGGTGATGTGAGTACTTTGTGCGGCATCGGTGCGCAGGCTGGAAGCACCTCACTTGCTATCACAGATAGCAAAGCCTCTGCTCGTGACAACACCCTACAAGCTCACCAAAAATTTGCCAAGCGCCCATCACGAATTTTTGTGGGTCAGTCAGCCTTTTGCCGCAGCCGCACCAAACCTGGCTTGAAAACCATGTACGTTTCGTCCACATGAGAATGGCGCAGCATGACAGCTGACGCGCATGCGCACGCCGTGCCGCCGCCCGACTCTGGCACGCTGCCAACCGCGGGGAGTGGCGCGTGCAGGCAGCCATCTACTGAGTGTGCGCGCCCTTGTGCGGCGGGAGGCCCGCTGCGAGGCGTCTCCGTTCGTTGAGCAGCAAGAGACATGCAGCGGCTTGGCAGAGGTCACTCACTTGAGACTGCTGCGCGGCGTTTTCCGCTGCCCTTGCCGCCCGTGGCATGGGTTGCCGCGCCTGTGTGGGCCACTGGCGGGTCCTGGAAACAGCCGCGTGCGCATGCATAAAGGAGCTGCCTGGTGGTGAGTGGGATGCACATGCCTGCGGCATGCCCGGAGGCATTGCACTGGCAGCTTCGGAACGGAGTTGCAAACATGCTGCTCCGCGTCGTAGTAGTACATGTGGAACACTCAAGCTGTTTCAGTAAGCCCAGCAGGCATTTATGTGCTCAGATCGCCCATCACAGATGGCAACAAAATGGATGCGGAATCTTTGCAAGTTGCTCGGGCCCTAGGAAATCCTGACTTGTCAAAAATGAAGCATCCAGGCGGGGGGGGGGGTGCCTCCATACTCATCAGCGCCTCTGCCCGACCACCTCTGCCCCCTCCACCAGTCCATGACCAGTGCGTGCCATTCCTCCTGCCACGTCTGTTTCCTTTCCCATTCGGCGCTGGAAAAACTCACATTGTTGACATTTATAGGCCAACAACAGGTCAGGCAAAATATTGGCAAAATATTACGACGGGTTGAAAGACACTGCTACTGAAGATAATTGCTACACACGGACAGTGCTCCTGGAGCAGTTTACTGCACGGCAGCGCCACCGCTTGTACCTTGTCAACGGCGGTGTAAACAACCCCCGGGTGCGCGCGCTGCAGGCACCACTGCCAGTAGCCCAGCCCGGCCCCCACCTCCACAATCTTCACCGGCGCGGTGGCACCTCCATGCCCGCTGCATGGCGAACACCGCAGCGAAAAAACACACAACTTTGTCAGTGGGCTGGTGCACCGTGAAGAAGCTGCACGAGCAAGCACCAGTACCCCTTTCGTGTGGCGCATGCGAGGCACAAAGAGTAAGTGGGCTGCACGTGCAGGTGCCCAGTATTACTTAGTACTTCTAGAAGTGTACATTTCGAAGTATTTACCATATACTACTACTAGTACAGTGTAGTATTTTTTATTGCTTCGGAAGTGTATATTATTCTTAGTGATTATTGGTGGACGGGTGCGAGGTGCCGCATGGTTGTCGCCATGCCGCTGCTGCGACGCCACCAGGGCTCGGGTGTGCATGCGACTCGGCAGGTTGCCACCCCCACCTTGTGACACCAAAGGAACCTATGGTACAGTGTATGGTACAGAGGAGCCCCCCTTTGACGACACCACGCCACTCTGCGGACGCCATGCATGTGGGAGCTGCTCCGCACACGGCAGCCCAGCTGCACGTAGTTCAAGAGAGTACTCCAAGAGAGTACTTCAAGTATCTTATCACAGAGAGTGCCGTGCCTACATACTATGTAGTGCCTTGCGCGCCTTCCAGTTTAATTCAAGTAGACCACAGGTTCATCTGCAAATCCACGCCATTCCGAACTGTGGGGGGGGGGGCGGGACTAGGCATACCGTACCATTTCGGAACAGCGAAGCTGCACTGCGTGTGACTGTGACTGTTTCTCCAGCATGCTAGCATCGTGGACTGAGTCACTGCTGGCCCATCCACGAACCACAAGCTGTCCACTTGTTTGGTACTTTAAGTAGAGATGTACCGCTGCCGCTGCGAGCCGAGTCGCCCTTCACTTCCCTCACACCACTGTACAGTAGCCAACCAGCACCTCGCACTTCGGGGCACCACAGCCTACCACATGCGCTTGTGACTTCCAGTGGCCTTGTGCATTCTTGACAGGCGCACACGTGCCTGGCCGCCGCCCCCGCAGCGCAGGCAGCTGCCATGGCCGACAGCGCGGCGCGGTTGGGCACCGCAAACGCCATCAGGCGTGCCGCCCAGTCCCGAATGCTGTCGCAGCGCCGGCGCACAAGCTCTATGCATGTGATGGCGGGGGGGGGCGGGGTGGCAGCATTGCGGAGTGACCGCATCAGTCGCTGCTTTGGCCGCTGACGGAAAGGGAGCGGGACAGCCCAAGGAAGTGAGGCGGGCTCAGGACGCGTATGCGCGAGCGAAGGTGCCACCTGCTGTACGTGCCTTCGGCCGTGCAAGAGGATGAGGTGCGCGCAATGGAGGGGTCGTGTGCCAGAGGTGTTGCACACAGAAGAAGTGGTGCATCTGAGAGCGGGGTTGGCCTGCAGTGTCTGGGCGGATCAGGCGGGGCTCTGACCGTGCGCAGGCGCAGCGCTAGAGCGCACCGCCGACACACAAGCTCGCGGCTGTGTGTGGAGGGGTCGACTGAAGGCCGGTTGTGCTGAGCCAGAGCATACACTGCTGGGGTGGTGCACGTGGTACTCCCTCTGTATGTAACTGCAGTACACACTCCCTGTCCCAGCAGTTCCCCCACCAGCCCCCTGTGACAAGCCGGCACTGACAAGCCCGGCACCAAACGAATGCACTGTTTTTGTGTCGCATTCACCTGAAAGCAGCGGGTCGGAGCCTCTCATGGTGCCTTCGTACGCACTCGGGGTGAGCGGCAGGCGCCCTCCCCACTGCCCATACCCCGCCGACACCTGCACACACCCATGGAACAAGAGTTCAAAGGTGCAGCGCCAGAGCCGAGTGGCGTGGCCGACCCGTCTGCTCATGAGTTTGGCGTTCGGGGGGGGCGCAGCGTGCGGCATGCGGCGCCAGCATAATGGGAGAGTCACCAATTGTAGTGCTGTGTGAGAAGCATGCACGCAGTACAGTTGCGTGCACACAGGGGACTGCTGCAGGCGCGTGCGCAGCAGAGTGTGGCACTGGAAACCAATAGCACTGAAACGGTATGTACGGGTCCACTGCCCACACGGTGTGCATGGCCGGTGCACAAGTGCAGCTTCGACTTCAACCTGCGCGCACCCTGAGTTCCAGTCATGTGGCCTGCCGCTCCACCAGCAGCTGGGTAAGACTGCATGAGTGTTTTAGAAAAAGAAGTGCAGTTATTGTGACATGAACTTCAAAGTACAACCTGCACACCTCTAGCTCCAGCCACGTGGCCTGAAGGACCGCCAGCAGCGGGTTGGACCGCACCGGGAGGCGCAGTTGCGGGCTGTCCGGCGCATGTGTTGCTCTGTCTTCAGTGTCAGGTTCGACCTCGGGCAGGGCCAGGTCCAAGGTGGCGCGCAGGTGCTCCAGCAGCGGCGCGCACGCAGCTCCGCTCCACTCTGGCAGGGCGACAGGCACGCGCCACCAAGTGTGAGCCTCGTGAGCATGGAGGCGCCTCCAGGTGTCTGGCAGTCATGTCAGCTGTGAGCACGCGTGTCGCTGCCGCAGCACGGCACGTGCTCCAGGCGGCCACACACACCGGGCCAGGCACACTCTGCCGCAAGGGGAGGGGCTGCGCTCCGTGGTCAACACCTGCATGGCACGCAATACGGTGGCGGCCTGGCTCCTGCGAGGGTGAGTGCAGGCGCCGCCTGGGGCAGCCTGCCGCTGGTGCCGCGGGCTGGCGCCGGTGCTGCCTGTGCTCCGCTCTGGCGCCGCCGCCGCGCACGCTTACCCCCCCCGCCTGCCACACAAACCCGGCTACCGCTATATCCGTGCCGCCCATCTCAAACACGACCACGCAGGGTGCGCGCAGCAGGGGTGTGTGCCTTGCCGTCATGGGTGCATGCTCAAACACAACGCATTCAGTTCCGGTGCGGCCAGCACCGCCGTCTCACCGCTCAGCGCCTGCCGCGTTTCTGTGGCCGTCGGCGCGTCGCCGCACAGACACGTGAAATACACCTCCGGCGCCGGCACCGCAAAGCCACTGCTGCCGTCGCCGCGGCCGCCGCTGCTCGCCCCTGGCGTCGTCAAAGCGGCGTACCGCAGGTGCCTGAAGTGGGGCCGCAGCACAAGACAGCGTGGCGCCAGTGAGTGACTGCGCGGAGGCCGGTGGTGGTGAGGTTGGTGGCAGAGGCAGCCACCACCGCGGAGCGGAGCAGCAACCCAGGGCAGGAGCCTGCGTTGAAAGTGGAGTGGACCGATGTGCCACGCAAGCATGCTGCACGTGCTCAGCAGCAACACTGCTGGTGTGCTCAGCAGCGAATGTGGTGCGTGTGCCCAGCAGCACGTGTGGCGCGTGTGCTCAGCAGCAAGTGCGCATAGGCAACTGCGTGACTGCTCAGCAGCAGCTACATATGTCAGACCGCTGCAAGACTTCCCAGGAGGTTGGATGCCCCTGACATGGCAGGATGCCAGCTGCCGCAGCACTCTTTGCTGGCAGTGAGTGCAAGCCCAGACCAGCCGCAGCGTGTGTGGGCCGCTTTTGTGACGCAAGGGCATGGTAAGAGGCCGCGCAGCGCGCACATCGTGTAACAGGGTGGGGGGCTGCCACCGCAGGCACCACATGCCACTGTCTGTCTGCGATGTGGGCTGTTGGCGTGCCAGTTTACAGAGCTGCGATGCCTTGAGGCAACAGAGTTCTTGAACGGTTCAGGAAATTGATGCCAAGCACTGTGGCTCAGTGCTCCCCCCTAAACGTAATGCGGATTTCCTGACCGCTAAACGGAAGCGACACTCTTTGCAGTTCATGACTGAATTTCCAGGTGTTCATCTCCGCCTCGTGTACTTGTACTGGTACTTCGATGTATAGTTCATGATCTGACCACTGCTCATCGACGGCACGCCGCACCAAGGCGTGAGGCACTTGCCAGTAGGCCGTGTCCAGCTCCGCCACCACGGCCACTGCCTGCTCAGCAGCTCGAGCGCCCGTCCCCTGGAGCGTCAGACATGCACAAAAAACACACGCGCGCGGCCGCATGGCGGCAGCAAAAGCGGGTGCCACGCGCAGCAACAGTGGCAGCTCAGCAGCGGCGGCGATGGCGGGAGGTGCGCGGGCGCAGCTGGCACTGCTGGTGCGAGGGTGTCAACGCCTCATGTGAGTATGGCGGCCGTGAGCGTGGCATGTATTGTGGCATTGCCCGTGGCTGAGGAACGCGCATGCCGCACCGCGCGAACTGTGTGGCGCCTCAAGTTGAAGTTGGTAGGACACTGCACAGCATGAGAGGGTGCACGCCGTGTCAATGCTTTTACGTCTGGGCCTGTGTTGGTCACACCACTGCAGTCGGTGGCTGGCCACCCCTGGCGCTCTTCAGCATGCAACTGCGCGCGTACTGACACGTGCTGCAAAACATTTCGGCTGTCCCGTTGAACCATGCACTTAAAAAAGGCACGTCCAAGGGCAGGCAGGGGGGGGATCCGGCGTGGGTGGTGTCCTCCACAGTCACACACCTGCGCCGCCGCGGCAAGCGACCGAGCGCTTTGCAGGCTTGCTGCAGTGCTCTGGCCGTCGTGTAGGAGGTCTGACGCACGCGCGACGCGCTGCTGGGCCTGCACACATGGCGTACAGCGGTTTGACAACGAAAATGTGCGGTGGGCGGCACTTCTGTGGCTGTGATACGCCAGCCGGGTTGGCGCATCGCACACGTAGAGCAGCAGTGGCGCAGTCACAAGGAAAACTCAACAGCGATGGTGCCTGCAGTACCTTCATATATGAGTCGGTCACACGCCAAAAAAACAACATTGTCTCTTCTTGAGGCTCATGAATCTCCCGGTCAAACCAAGCAAGGAATAGCCTACGCAAGAAGCTCAAATCGCAGTTCTGAGTGTTGCACAAACAACTCACTCCGTGCTCAGTCAGCACCGACTTGGCGTCAACAGGGAAGGTGCGCCTGGCAAAGTAGTCCATGGCATATCTCCAGGCCAGTGGGCCAGGTGCGGCAAAGCAAAAGCTTGGTGTCAATCGGTGGCGAAAATGTGCACCAGTGATTCAAATACTGGGTGGGCACTCTGGTGCCCAGGCACTCGCCTTGGACAGCCATGTTACTGTGCCTGCCTCGTGCCAGCCGCCCCCCCAGTGTATGGCGTTGCTGCTGTTGCCGCCTGCACTGCCGCCATTGTCGCCTGCACTGCCCGCGCCAATGGAGACGCCCATCGACCTGTTGACGGTGGCATTCGACGAGACCCAGCCAAAAAAAGGTGTGCCACAGGGGAGGCAGGTCAGCACAGGGCAGTGAGCATGCATTTGTGATAGGCAGCACCACGGGCGGTACAAAGTGCCACCGGTGTGCCGCGCTGCGCATACGCTGGGCGCGTGCTTGCGCTGCGCGCCCGTCGACTTAGTGCCCTGCTGCCCACAAGCAGCGCCAGGTGCTTCTCACAGCACACGAGGCGTGTAAAGCATGGGACAAGCAAGTCAGCCACACACGCCTGTGAACCGCCGCTGCCTTACTACTCCCCCCTGCTGGCAGTGCCCACGCACCGGGCATTCCTGACAGCCACAAAAGCCTCGCTGAGCCGCTGCTGCTGAGCACTGGCGTGTGTCCCTGCCAGCCGCAGCACGTGTGCCGCGGCGCCATGCCCGCAACCGCATGCCACCCCCTCCGCGTGCTGCGCCCGCCAGGCGGCACAGCCACAATTGCGCTGGGCACATGCGCCCAGCCCCCACTCCCCCGTTGACAGCAGTGCCCGCAGCACCTCTGCTGGGGTCTGCCCTTCTGGTGCTGGCGATGTGGATGGCGCTGGTGCTGGTGGCGTTGGCGTTTGTTTTGGGCCGGCGGCGGGTGCCACGGTGCGCTGCCGCATGTGCGAGGGCGCTGCAGCGGATTCGGAGGGGGTGGGGGGTCGCGGGGCTGCGCGCTGCCGTCGCTGTTGTTGGCGGTGCTGCTGCGGCTGGGGCTGCTGCTTCTTTTTGGCCAGAGAGGCGGAAGATGGGACATCGTGCTTGGGTCGCTTTGTATCGCCTTGCTGCTGCTGAAGTTGAAGCTCGCTGCCCTGGTGCAGCTGGTTGGGCTGCTGCTGTTGCTGCTGCTGCGGTTGCTGGCGTTGACTCTTCTGCAGCCTGTGCTGCTGCTGTTGCTGTCGCTGCTGCTTCGACCGCTGCTGGTGGCTCTCATTCGAGCAGGTTCCGCTGGGCACGGCCGCTGCAGCAGCAGCCGCAGCTGCAGCTTTGACATGTTGCTGCTCGCTGTCACCCTTCCTTTTTTTCACCATATCGCAAGCAGCGGGTACCAGCAGCAGCTGCGACGCCGCCGTGGTAGCCTCGCCTGATGACCTCGCCTCCACTGATGCTGCCAGCCCTCCCCCCGCTGCTTGCTGCCGGGCTGTAGCACTGTAGCGCACCCAGAGCGCTGCTGCTGCTGCGCACTTGCTCAGCACAACCGTGCACCGGTGATCACAACAGCAATTGATGCAAGATCACAACCAGTGTGCAAACAACTGTACCAACGGCAAGCAGGGAAGTCGCTGTACTGTGGCAGGCGCAGGCGCGACAGCAGCGGGGCGTGCCTGCTTCGTGGCGGGCGCCCCGAGAGCCAGGCAAAAAAAGGGTCGCTGCTGGGGCGGTTGGGGCACACAACTATGTGTCGCAGCTTCAGGCTGCTGCAGCGGCTGCTACGGCCGGCTGTGTCGTGCCTGGTGCTGCTGGCCGCGACAGGCGCCGCAGCTGTAAGTAACGGCCCTGTAGCCACAGGCTCTGTCTACGAGCGTCTGGCAAGCGGGCCGAGCTAGTAGACGAGGTGCTTTGACTTGTGCAACAGACGCTGGTGCTGGTGTAACAGACGCAGCGCTTGAGCCACCCCAGCAGGCTGCGGCGGCAGGCAGTGCCGCTGGGCAGGGGCTTGGTTGGCACCGCTGCGCCCTGCTCTGCCTCACAAATCAAGCCCCGCTGTGGGCTGCCGTTGCCGCAACCGCGCTGCTGTCGACTCTTGTGGGTGGTTGGACCATCTGACGATCTGCTTTCACGCAACTGTGGCTGTGTTGGCTGTTCCTCTGCTGCTGCCGCTGGTGGTGTTGATGGCGCTGGAGCTCCTGCTGCTGGTGGTGGCGCCGGTGCTACCCCCGTTCATCCGACCTCTTCTGCGGCGCCACCTCTGCATAACAACAGCCTACCCTGGTACAGGTGCGGTGGCTCCTTCGCATCGCAAGTGCGCACCCCTCTCACAACCGCAGCAGCATCACAGCCGACAGTCACAATCCCACGCAACACCCTGAAGTGGGACTTGACTATACCATAAAGAAACTGGCTTGACCCTCACTGCGGCGTGCACCAGGGCCGTTGCATGCCTCCATGGTTGACATTAGGCCCCGGTAAATGTCCTGTTCGATTTTGGGCGAAATTTCTGGTTCTTGGCCCTTTTGAAAACAGGCAAGATTCCTGTTGTTTTCCCTGAAATTCCTGATGCTTTTTCGGCTCAAACTGCCTAAAGATGCAATTAAATTAAGAAAATAGCATTGATAAATCGCAAGCGGCATGTATCACACCATGTTGCACTTTACCAGCAGCTTGTCCTCGCTGGCGGTGCTGCTGAGCACCGCCTCATGTGCTGCTGAGCAAGTGACGCTGTGCTCAGCAGCAGCTGCCAGCATGCCTCAACGTTCTGCTGAGCAGCATGCTGTTCCTGCCAGGACACCACTATGACATCATCTGCAACCACCAGTGTGTGCAATCGACTCCTCTCACCCTGGCGGTCACACTGGTGCCCGTCATAACAAAAAAGAACGGTGTTCAGAGGAGTCGATTGCGAATCAGGAATTCGTTCCTGATTTGCCTCAAGCCTAGGCTAAACTCCTGAAAAAAGTCGGGCAGGAAATTTACCGGGGCCTACTCTGCAGGCCGTCCGCAGCCGCATCACCCAATTAGAATGGCATCCGCCGTTGTTGAAGGCGTCGGCACGACGAGCCGGCCGTTAGTAAGGCGTTAGCCGATCTGGGTGTGGTGCGACGGTGTGACGTCTGCGCTTGTACCTTCTGCAGCATGTAGCTGTAGACGCCCCATCTTGTGCAGTGCTCGACAAACAGCGTACTTCAAAAGTACTTCAGTATACTTGAAGTAAGCCAGCATGGAGCGGTGCAACTGTTCACAAGATGCTTCGGTGTCAAAGCTTTCACTTTTGTTCATGCCTCCGTGTACTGCATCATTGCTTCTTCACATGATTATAAAATTGACTGATATCTCAACTGGGCGCTCTTTTACACTGGTAGCAGCAGCCTTGGGAGGACGGGGATCAAAATGCGCCGATGTTCATTACTGGTAAGACACTTAGCAACCAATAGAGTCGGCTCCACAAATGATTGTGGCCAGTGCAGCTTTGACATGCACCAAAGCACCAGCATGCGCAAGCCTTGAAGGCATACTGTACAGTGCACACTGACTGACTCAAAATGTTCTTATGAAACTTGGTGGTGGCCACGTGGCAAACCGTTAAAATGCACAAAGTTGCTTTTATGTGCGTGCACTTGTTACTTAGATGTCGAACCAAACCATGCAAAGAATCAGGTGCTTGTGCATGTCACACTACAGTGCACATGGCGACATCATGGGGGGTGAGGAGACAGACCCGCATTGGAATCGCAGCTGCAGGCATGCACAACAGCAACGGTGGCAGCCGCCTTTTCCACACCCCAAATGCCGCCAATGCGAGTCATGCGTGATGAGGCACATTTCAGTGATAACCGCACAGCCACACTGTGTGGGGCATCCACGCACTTCAAGTGCTACTTCAACTGCTACCCAGTAGTAGTTGAAGTGCAGGGGGCTACAACTGCTGGCACAGGTGACACAACACAAACTGTGCCATCCATGGCGCACTAGCCGCAACAGCAGTCCTAGCGGCACGAGAGACGCTGCGGTGTATGATGCGTTGCGGTGGTGTCTGCAATCGACAGCAGGAGCCACAGGACCAGCTGCAGCGGCTGTGCGCTGTGCCCAGCCAGTGAAGCACTGCGGCGCTGCAACCAGCAGCAGCAGCAGTGCCACTGCGGGCATACTGGCGGAGCCCGAGGGGGGATGCTGCAGGCGCCAGCACTGCACGGCTTTGGTGTGCACTGTGGCCCTTCCTCAGTGCCGCCCAGCCACAAGTGTGCAAGCCACTGCAGCACATGCGCATGCTCAGCAACATGTGCACGGCCACATGTGGCCTTTTGCGCCCCCAGCCGCAAAGCAAGCCACTGCAGCACATGCACATGCTCAGCGACACGTGCACAGCCCAGCCACTGCGGTGCATGCAGATGGCCAGCAGAACCGGCCACCGCAGCGCCTACGTGTCCTTATCGCCAAGCCGCGCCTCCGCCGTGGGCTTTTTCCACGCCTGCAAGTCCCACATGACTTTATATGAGTCGTATAGGGGGCCCTGAGCTGCCGCGACAATCTGTGGTGCCGCCATTTCATGCTTGCGCTCGGCGTCGCCGCCCGGCTTGCCGCGTGATGCCCCCCCCAGGCTCTTGCTGTAGTGTGTGGTTGTGCTCTTCATGGCATCACGCCAGTTTTCGACCTGGCAGAAAGGAGCACAGCACATGGTGAGAACAACCCCGGGGGGGGGGGGGGCACGGTGTGGGCTGTGTTAGCTATAGGGGCGAGAGGCGCGCTAGCACCACCAAACGAGAGAAGGGGGGGGGAGGTGACGGCGCTATCGTGTGCACTGTCACTGCCTGCAAGAGGTACAGCGCTGTAAACGACAGCTGTCAGCAGGTCGCAGAGCTGGCAAGCGCGCATAATGCTGCCTACACGCCGCCTCGGATGCATGTCAACATGCGTACTAGTACTGTAGTACTACAACTGCGGCTGCGGCACTTGTTATTGTTGACTGTGCCCAGCTGTGAGTGTGCCCATGCGGGGCCGGGCATGGCCACTGCTTCAAGCTGGCTTGCACGACCTGCGCGCTTGCATGCCCACAAGTGCAAATCCATAAACCCACACACAAGCTATCACCACGGCAGGCGCTGCGGTCGCGACAATGCGGTGGGGAGTCTGTGCACGCATACCTCATTGCTAGGCACGCCAAAGTGCTGCGTGTACAAGAACTCGGGAACGGCCTCTGGCAGCTGCTGGTAGTCCAGGAATGCCGCACTACATCGAAATACTACTAGCGCTATTGCCCATTGTGTATTGTTCATGTTGGTAGAATCATGTGGTCATGACAGGTCTCTGGACCCCGCACTAAGCCGCGTACCGCACAAAATCAAGGCGCACTAGGTCGCGAGTGCACTGTACCTCATTGCCAGGGACGCCAAAGTGCTGCGTGTACAGGAACTCAGGCACGGCCTCTGGCAGTTGCTGGTAGTCCAAAAAGGCCGCACTCGCCGGGTTCTTGTCCTTCGCTTCCAGCGCAGCATTGTCCAACGTCTGCTCCCAAGCAGCCATCCATAAAAACACAAAAAAGCATCACATGCAGTCATGCCACCATTTACGATGCGCGGTGTTTGGCGCAGGCATTACGCCCCCCATCGCGCCATATGCCAGTGTTGCTGATTGCGGCGGTGTGCTGCTAGTGTTGTGTGTGGCCGTGTTGCTGGTTGCGGTGTGCTGCTACTTGCACGGGCACTTTTGACAAACAGCATGTCTGATGATGCTTGTCCGGTCACACGCACACCATGTGCGAAGGAGTTTCCGCGCCCAAAGAGGGGATTAACAAGACAACGTATGTACGTATTACAAACATACATGTAGTGTTGTGTGTGCCACGGCCACCAGGACCGGTGTGCCAACACGCACCCAGACACCACGAGCACTCACTGCCAGGTACCCGTGATTGCGGACCCAGACAGCTGACTCAGGCAGTGTCTATTCAACTTCGGGAGGTGATCAATCACCGACTGCACGCATCTTTTGCTGCACACACCGCGGGGCGCTGTGCCACCGCCACAACAGGAGCCAGGTCGTGGGGCGTGCGGGGCGTCCGAGTGCGCAGGCCGGCCTGCCAAAGAATACACCGCCGTCTGAAGTCCCTACCTCACACCCCTACCTCACACACGCATCATGCCCTTGATGTACTGTAGTATACTGTCTGGGTCAGGTGCCCGGGTCAGCAGCCAGGAGTTTTTTTGTATCATGCCAGGCAGAGGTGGCACCCACACCGCTGGTGCGGGGTGACACTTGCCAGCAGCACCGCGCACGTGTGATGCCAGGTGGTGCACGCTGTCAGTCATTTGCCAAAGTGGTAACAGTTTTTGCAGCACGTTGTCATATACTTCAAGTACTATGTAGTACAATGTTCAGACTTTGTAGCGCTTCAGCACGCACAGCTGCAACCAGGCAACCAGCATTTCCTTTTTTTTGCTGCCACACATCGGCTCAAGGGTGACCGGCGTGTGTAGGGTGTGGGCTATTTGGTTTATACCAAGTCCATGACTTATAGCATCAGTCATCCCACGGCCTTTGGCCTAGCTTGTGCCCCGCCACGGCAGTGTCTGGGCTTACCGATTTGTGGGTTTTCTTTCAAAAAGCGACCGAGACATTCCCACACTGCTTAACAGCTGAGTATGCAGCGCACAGACACCAGCAAAACAAAATGTGCCAAAACACGCCACAAATTCTAGCCGGTCCAGCAGGCACGACTTGCACGAGCACGTACCAGCAGCCAAATTTTGCCGAGATCGCCCATGATGGTGTCAAATTCATGTCAAACTGAGCCGAGGCAGGAGAGGCGCACTTACCAGCAGCCAGTCGGCGCAAATTCTGCTGAGATTGTCCATGACGGCATTGTCGGCCCCTGGCGTGTGGCGCTTGGTGGCGCGATTGAGCCAGTCGGCTCCGTCGCCGCCATCCCTTGCCGCCAGCCGTGCGTTCCGCACGCCCTCGCGCGCACACGGCGCCGCCATTTCACCCCTGTTGGACAGGTGACAACATATTTGACAAATGGTTAGAAGTACATTTCATGCAGGTTCAGAAGGAAAAGGCGGGTCAAGTCACGTGTGTAGCCGATCACAGTGTAGCTCATTTACAGTGTGAAGGTCATTGGAATTTGTGGGCGTGCAAGCGCTCAGCTCGTGCATGCCCGCATGTGGTCCAGTTTTACTCACGCTTGGTGGGGGGGGGTTGGCGGGCACAATAATACCTAGTCCAAACCACATGAAAGCACTACGGCAGCGGCGTATCGCCGGAGCTACATGACCACGCAGCCGTTGTTGGTCTCACATGCTATTTTTGACGTTAATACCTTTGCCTTGCATGCAACAACAATGAATAAAAAATACGGCGCTGCTTCGGGAATGTGGCTGCCTTTCAGACGCTGACCTGCCAATGTTGGACACCATCACTTCTACAGGGTCTCTGAAGAGGTAAACCCATGGAACCTTAGGGTACGCTGCCGTCACCAGCGGAGCGAACCTGCAACCGGCAGGGTAGTAGCACAAAGGGAATGGCAGTGCTCAGCAGCAGCAGCGGTGCTCAGCAGCAGTGGTGTCAGTGTCTTTCTACAGTAGCAGCGACTGTCAGCAGCAGCCGTGCTCAGCAGCAGCAGTGTCAGCAGCAACAGCGCTGCACAGCAGCAGTACTCAGTAGCAGCAGCGCCTACCAGCAGCAGTGCTGCGCAGCAGCAGTGCTCAGCAGCAGCAGTGGCCACATCAACAGTGCTGAGCAGCAGCAGCCGTGCTCAGCGGCAGCGGTGCTAACCAGCGGCAGCGCTCAGCAGCAGGCGGCAACTGGTGACGCAGCAGCAGCCACAGCTGCTGCACACAGGTGCTGCGCGCCGGCGCGCGCACTGCCACAACAACCTCCCAGGAACGTGCCTGGAGTTCTGGAACTTGAAGAAAATGCGTCTGTGCGGCTCCCCTTGCCCCCTGCTGCGGCTCATGAGAGCCATGACCCCGTTGAAGCAGCGTTCAAACAGCGCCTCGTCCATTGTTACGGCTGGGTCTTCGGGGTCCACCAGCTGGTAGCCCGTGTACATGCGCAGGCACTGAAGTTGAAATTGCATGCAGTTGAAGTTGGTGGGCGCATGTGTCAGACACGTGCACACGCCACAGGCTCGAAGTTGGAGTCGCGTGGTGGTGTGGATTGGAGGCGGGCACTGAAATTGAAATTGGAGGCGGTTCAAGTTGAAGTTGTTGGGCGCATGTGTCAGACATGTGCACATGACACAGGCTCAAAGTTGAAGTCGGGTGGTGTTGTGAGTTAGAGGCGGGAGGCGGTGTGCGCGCCAGTACAGATGGGGGTGTAGATGGAAGGTGGATCTGGCTGGAGGTGGGGTTGTCGGTTGTGATTGAGACTTAGAGTTGACGATACGCGCACTGTGCAGCGTCCTGAGCAGTGCTGAAGTGGGGAGGCGATACGTGGTCCCACCCCCTCGCTTTGGCCGCCGTACTGAGGCAGCGCGCCAGTGGCATTACATGGAAAGAATTATACCATAATCCCAGCGTAGGCGCCACATACTGCATCGAAGGACAAGCTTATACTGTTAGCATACATGTGATGCACAGTATAGTAGCTAGCAACAGCGTGTCTGACCATCCTTTTTCTGGTCGCTCACGCACCGCGTGTACAGGGCTTTCTGCGCCCTGAGCGGAGTTTGATAAAAGTGCAGTATACAGAAGTGCTGCCATGATGTACCACATGTACTGTCCTTCTTGTAGCATATACTTCTCCGAAGTACACACACTGTATCTACATAGATGTACCCGAAGTACTTCCCACATGCTACTGCAGCACTTCGGTGCCGTGGCGATGTCGTCATTCACTACATTGCATGGAAAGAAGAAGTACACTAAAATGCCAGCATATGCTTATACTATTAGCATACATGTGATGTACAGCACTAGCTAGCAACAGCGTGTCTGGTCATCCTTTCCCTGGTCAAATTGAACTGTATGAGCGCATGTAAATGACATGTTGTACCACACTACACTACACTACCACTGTACGGGGCAGGCCGCACCTGTACGGGAGGCCGTGACTCTGAGAACACCCTGCTGACCGGCACAATCGCGAGCTGGTTGGCCACAAGCGTGGAGCCGCACCGGGTGTCATGAAACACAAAACCGCCCAGCTCCAACTTTCCCGCGCCCTCCCCAGCCAATTCCTGCACAGTGCTCAGCAACAGGCAGGGACGCGGCGGCAGCAGTGCTCAGCAGCAGCTGCGCTGGGACAGGTGCTCAACAGTACAGCTGTGCTGCAATGGGTGCTCAGCAGCAGTACTATTGCACAGTGCTCAGCAGCAGTAATGCACAGTGCCTAGCAGCTGGCGCGCCCACCGTAGTGTGGCAGGGTTGTGGCACTGTGGAGTGGGGGCTGCTCAGCAGCACAGCCTGTCGGTACGTGCTTGCTCCTACTTTTTACTCGTTCGTTGTTAAGCACAGTGACTGGCGTGTTGTGCACGTACGTCACACCAATAGGTGTCATCACGGGATACATGTCGCTGGTGCTATGCGCAGCATCCTGCCAAAAAGTCATGCTGCTGGTACAAAAATTGGCAGTTCATAGTGTGTTTTTTTGCTGCTGCCGGCACCGCATGACATGCACTATGCTATATGTAAGATAGTGCCCACTCCCCACATATATGCTACCGGTGGGAAGACCTAGAGTTTATCGCTCCTAGGTTGAGTTTTCATATGCAACAACCTCTTCAACAGAAGGGTAAGCATGTGGACAATGCCAATTGAGTTAACGCCACACCATTCGCCACACCATTTCATCCCGGTTGACAATGATCCCCCCCCCCCCTCAAACACCATGGATTGGAAGTCAGATATGAAATTCTTTCTTTGATGTGCACTACCACGCTGGCCGCTGATGCCTACTGTACCCGCTGTGCGTCTTGTTGGTGACAGTGCACAGCTACGACATACTTGTGGAAGTACCATACGGTATTTTTGTATGTGTCTTTACGGGGCACGAATAAATGATAGTATATACTTCGTATATACAGAAATAAATCCACTAGTGGAAGTACAGCACACTCGCGATTTAGTGCGGGGTGGTGCCACCCGCCTGGCACCCCGCACCACAGCGAGACCCGCACTAAATCAAATGCGGCGTTGTGTATGGCTTGTATAGAGTCACGTGGTCTGTGACTGGCCTTTGGACCCCCGCACTAAACCATACACCGCACTACGTCAAAGCGCACTCAATCGCGAGTGCACTGTATGTGAAAATACGGGGCATGCACGGCCATTGGCACATGCCCGCATGCCCGACCTGGGTTCTTGCACACCCACGCTTGCAAATGAGCACAACTACCGTACAATAATAATAATGTGCGAAACATCCGTATGCATTCCGCATGCAACTATGGTAACCAGCAAAAGCACGTCCACCATCATATTATCAAGTGGACATGACATTGTGCACCTCCAGCTACACCTGCCAACACAAGTGCAGGCACCATCATTGTATCAACGTTTAAAAACACAATGCCCCCCCCCCCCGCCCCTTTCCCCACTTTAGAACGAGACCTGCACTTGGGTATGTGTCAATGCAAGTGCACTCACCACCATTTTATCCAAGTTGATGATGGCGACCCTCCCCCCTTTGACTGCGTCCGCGCGACAATGTCAGTACGCATTCCCGCATGCAAGTATAAGCTACACCTGTCCACACAAGTGCACTCACGATCACTTCATCAAGGTCAACCCCAACAATGCGCCCCTCCCTTTTCCACCTATAACAGACCTGCAGTTGACCACCTGTCAATGAGAGGGTGGATAAAGTGCACTCACCACCATTTTATCCAAGTTGATGATGGCGACCCTCCCCCCTTTGACTGCGTCCGCGCTGCTGCACTGCGTGCGCTGCAGCATGTCAAACATGGGCAGCTCCCATGGCGCCTTCTGGTACGTGCTGTAGTTGATTAGGCACATCTGCGGCGGCGCCACGTGGTGCGATGCAGCGGCAGATGACTGTTAGCCTTTACTGTGAAGTACTGCAGTACTACTCTGAAAGTGTTTACGCATATGTTTCTGAAGTATGTGCAGTGGTATTGAATTCCGTTTAGGGCGCGGAAAGCCCTGCGCGCATGGCGTGCGTATGAGCGGGAAAAGCATGACCACATATGCTGTGTGTACATGTGTACATGTACATACCTCATGTAGTATGCATGTACACAAATGGTAAGCAGTAAGTACATGCGTATCCACATGCTTTATGATATGCATACACTTATGTCCAAGTAGCGCCGTCAGTTACGCTACCAGTTACACCCGCACACATGGTTTGTTGCCGAGAGGTGCTCACGACAGTGGCAGCCATTATGTGCTGCTTCACTTGACTAGCACAACAGTGGCGAGCAACACCACAGCCAATACCCTTTGGGAAACATGGATGCGCCATCACTGACAGAAACCAATACCAGAAAAAGGGCGGTGCGGATGTGGGTGTCGTTGAAGGAGCAGCACGACGGCAGGCGGCAAGCTAGTTGGAGTAAGTATGCGAGGTACCGGCCACGACGCCAGTTATCCCATGTGGCCGTGGCACCTCATGACAAGCCTGCCGCAAAATGAAATAGTGCAGCCGGGCATGTGTGTGCGCCGTCTTGTGTGGGCTATAAGACACAACTGCATACAGAGTGTCTATGCAATGTGCGCACGTTGTGTACAGATTAGCACTGATTACCCACTTTTTCAAGGTGTCACAGGTGGTGACTCACAGCCCTGCCTGTCAGTGCTGAGCAATGCCGTGCTGTTGCACCTGCTGCTGCTGCCGCCACCCTGTACCTTGCGATGTTGCCAGCAGTATGGAGCACCGCTACTGCTGGGCAATGTGCAGCACCGAAGTATACTTCAAGAAGCATGTATATACACTTCTGCGGGAGGTATGCATACAATATATGTAAACTCAGTACATGCATACTACAAAATACAGGAAGTACTGCTGATGCTATCAAGTACATGTACTTTTATCAAACTCCACTTAGGGCGCGAAAAGCCCTTTGCACATGGCGTGCGTGTGGCCGGGAAAAACATGGTCAGACATGCTGTTGCTAGCGAACACACTCGCAATGCTCAGCACTGCGCACTCTAAAGCCTACCATGTTGCCAGAGCGCTAGCTCTAATGGTACATGTACTAGTAGGTGTGGCTGGGCATCCCATAATAGTCAGCATCACAACAGTGCTGCACCTGCTGCTGCTTGCATCTGCTGTTGCAGCATCGCTTCTGCTGGTGCTGCATCGCTTCTGCTGGTGCTGCTACATGCATCTGCTGCTACAGCACCTGTTGGCGATGCAATGCTGCTGCTGCGCCAAGCTGCATCTGCTGCTGCACCTGCCGGCAACGCAGCACATCTGCTGCTGCACGTGTATGCAGCTGTACTTCAAGTGTACCTGCATCTGCTGCTGCATGTGCTGATGTTCCTAGTAGTATGGCGCTCTGATATTGCTGCGCATTGCTGAACACCCAGGCCAACAGGCGCGGCAGTGCATTCTATGGCCAGCAGCACCATTTCCGCAGTGCTGCCCCTGCTGCTGCTGCACCATTGCTGGTAGCCTCCGTTACACTTGCATGTACTTCTGAAGTGTTGTACTTCCATCTCCTGCTGTTCCTCCAGCTCCTTGCATGTGCCGCCGCTTACGTCCACTGCTGCCGCGACTGCTGCTGCTGAGCACCACCGCACTTGCGCCACGCGCTGCTACTCTGCACGCTGCTGCTGCCGCTGCTGGCGCTAGTGAGCACTGCTGCTGCTGCTTAGCACTGCTGCTGCTGCTGCTGAGCACCACTGCCCGAGCTCTCACCTTGACAAAGGGCCCCTCCGGCTTTCCAACGCCGCCCACCTCCAGCGGCAGCCATATGGTCCCATCCTCAGCGCTCTCCCGTGAGAGATCCAGTGTGTCCACCGGCTCCAGCCTCTGAAAAAAAAAAAAGGCCAAAACAAATGGGCACCTGCCGCTGTCACCACCTCCACAGTATGCAGCAGGTTGGCGCCGCCAAATGCAGCACCCCTTGCGTTGCTGTAGCTAGTAATAAACGTGTGTATGCTGCCAGTGTCAGGACTTACCGTGCGGGGCCCCCGGGTGACTGCCTGCAGGTGTAAGGTGGCAGCAACAGTTGACAGCACGCCAGGTATACCGCTTGTGCGCAACATGCACAGGAAATGCAGGTATTGTTACTTCTGTGCTGCAGGTGTTGGATGGCCGCAACTGCTGACACCGCACCAGCAATACCGCTTATGCACAACACACACAGGGTTTCATGACGCCATTCGATGCCTGGCGCGCATCGCCCCTGCGGCTGCCGCAGGGCACCGCATCCGCCGTCAGCATTGCTGCTACTCCTGCTGCTCTTGCCACCACCGCAGTGTCTGGTGGCGTTGTTGCGGCCAACTGCTGTTGCTGCTGCTTCCGACACCCAGCAACCAGCCTCCACTTCCCAGTCAGACTCACCGTTCCACCCTGCGTCCAGAAGGCTGTGGATGCCGACTTGTTGGACTTCAGGTCTTTCAAGCCACCCTTCAGCTCCACCATCTCCCTCTTGCCCGCCTCCGCTGCATCGCTGCCATCCTCGCCGCCAGCAGCGGCAGCAGCCCCTGGCACCCGAAGCCTGCGGCCTCAGGCAGATGCGGGCAGCAGCAGCGTGAGCGACAGGCAGCAGCGGAGGGCAACTTGAGACCAACAGTGCAGGCAAGATGCCACACCGTGTAGTGAAAGCATCACGGCTGCTGTGGCTTTCGCTGCCAGGGATTCTGGGGTATCTAAAGTGCGGTGCTGGTGCTGCCACACATGGTCAGCCAGCCTGGGCAAACGAGTGTGCCCTGTGCAACGAAGTCAACAGCAGCAGGGCAACAGCCGTGCCCGATCCCAGGGGTAACAGACGCACGCAAGCGAACTGCGAAGCGGGCAGGGTGCGGCTGTTGTTAGGGCCTTCGAAGTGGGCAGCCTCTCTGCGTGATATGGCTCACCAGCCTAGGCACACCGCCAGAGCGGCGCAGGCCGCCAGGCCCCGCCCTCGACACCGCATCAAAAGGGACTGGAAAGGAACAGCAACCGAAAACAAGTGCTGAGCAACAGGGTTCTCAGCAGCAACCCCTTTTTTAAAAGCCCTACTGTGTGGGGTAAGACACCTGGAGAGGTTGGGTCTGCTATGAACGATGGGTGGCCATGTCACGACGCGCCATGCATGCTATGTACGCCCTACTGTAGATATTTAGGCGCACAATTGGCAAGTACTTTTAAAAAGGAACTACTTGGCAAGTAGTAAACTAGAGTATACTTGGTTGGTGTGCAGGCACCTGTAACGGTACTTGCAGAAGACGCCGCACCCACTGGCAGCATGCACCATGGCACACAGCTCTCATATATGGGACATGTTGTTGCAGCAGAGGAGGCGCCCGCCTGGGTGACCATGTGCATGCCAGCAGTGCAATGCAGCATGATGTGACAGCAGGCATTGAGACACCAAGTATGCACGCCGTATGCACTGCTATGGCCACTAGTAGTCGCATGGCATGATGCTGTGAGCAAGTACATATCGACCATATCATGTGTGGTGCATGCGCACCATAGCGCAGTCGTCACTGGCACCACGCCCACGCGCCATGGCAATCATGTGCATAGACTCAGGCTGGCAGTGCACACAACTGTGAGCAACGGGCTGCCATAATGGTTGCAGGCAACGCACTGGAAAGGGTGCACGCATGCTGTCAAGGTGGCTGCAGGCACGTTAGCAGGCCGTCTGTGACAGCTGCAGTACTTGGCTGCCAAAGTGGTGCAGCATACGCAGCGTACGTTGCATGTGAAGTGCCATGTGTGATGTGTCCATTGTTGGTGGCATTGGTATTGCCGCAGCAGCTGGTGCGCGCACATGCAGGTAGGGGTACCAGGCAAGGTGCCAAAATCACCATATGTGCTGCACAGCCAGCCCAAGTCTTCGTGGATGCCAGGCGCAAGTGAAACCCGCCATGCAACCGCACAACAACCAGGCAAGCAACAACAACTTGTAATGCCAGGACACCCAGCTGCAACCGCGGCATGTGCGCGTGTATTCATTACTACTGGGGCAGCTGTGCAGCGCTGGGCTGCAACACAATGACTACACCCTGGTTGCGAGCAGGAACCTCACACTCCAGGTTGAGACCTTTCAAAAGCGTGATGACGGTGTCCCTAATGGGCGTAACACTCGTACCGGTGCCCTTGCCCGTGATGATGGCCAAGGGGCCGCACGGGCGCCCATCTGCTGCCCTCTGCACCGCACGCCGTAGCGCCACTCGCACTGCTGCCAGCGCCATGGCGACGTTGAGCATGTGCAGGTCAACAACACTGCCATGCTGGGCGTTTGGGCGCCCCTGCAGGTCTGGATGTGAGTGCCTGGCAAAAGGGTCACAGGCACCATGCGCTAGTGCATCAGCAAATGCGTCATCCACCAGCGGTACCTCACCTGCGTCGTGTGCGGCAGTGGTGATGATGCGCCAGGTGTTCATGTTGGGCTCAGCTCCCTCCCTGCGCATGCGGCCAATCCATGCCCGCGCGCCTCCAAAGTCCCTCACAGTGCAGCACGCCTTCACCATGCTGGTGTGTGTGATGACGTCGACATACTCAGGTGGCACCTGAGTCAAGACACGGTGGGCGCCCT
Organism: Ophiocytium majus; assembly: GCA_032358315.1. Taxonomy (NCBI): domain Eukaryota; class Xanthophyceae; order Mischococcales; family Ophiocytiaceae; genus Ophiocytium; species Ophiocytium majus. The sequence continues at coordinate 25,595 of JAULBY010105076.1, forward strand.
CCACATCGCCAGCTGTGGCGTACGCGTTGATGAGCGCGCCATACGTGACAGCACCGACATGCTTGTCTGGCACCTGGCTGAAGGCACGCTGGGCGCCCTCCACATCGCCAGCTGTGGCGTACGCGTCGACGAGCGTGGTATGTATGTGTGCATCGGGGGTGATGCCCGCACGCGTCGCCTTGTCGAACAGCGCCTGCGCCTGTTGTGCATCCCCAGCCAGCGCAAAGCCGGTGAGCAGCACACTGTAGGTGACGACGCTTAGTGCACATCCTGCGTCCTTCATCGCCTCCAGGTGCTCCATCATCAGCTCCAGCTGCTGCCCCCTACCGAGGGCATCGAGTAGCCGGTTCCATGTACGTGCGTTGGGTTTCACGCCTGCCGCCTGCATGCTGCTCCAGATCTGCAGGGCCGACTCCCAGTCGGCCGCTTCCGCTTTGCTGCATGCGTCCAGCGCCGCAGTGAACGCCATCACGTCCAGCTCGACCCCGTCCGCCCGCGCCTGCCGCATGTACTCCAGCACTCCAGGCACGTCGCGCAACTTGGCGTGCAGGTCGACCAGCGTTCCGTACGTGACGCGGTCGGGTTTGACCTTGGCTGCTGCGCATGCCCGCAGCAGCTGACGCGCCTCCACCGCCCGCCGCTCCGCAACACAGGCTTTCAAAGCCATGTTGAAGGAGTAGATGTCGGGGCGAACACGGTTGTCCCACATGCGCTCCAGAACAGCAATGGCGCCACGCCAGTCGCCGCGCCTTGCGTGCGCGTTCACAACTTGGGTGTAGGCGTAGGTTGACGCCGGTGCCTGCTGCTGCGCCTCCAGACGCCGCAGCAGCAGGTGGGCAGCATCACGCCTGCCGCAGCGGCCCACAGCCTGTAACGCAGCCTCGAACACCCTGATTTTCGTCTCCAGGCTGCCCTGCTGCGGCGCATCCACGGTCAGCCGCAGGACCTCCTCCCACCGCCCATTCTGGCCCAGCAACTTGATGCACTCAATCAGCCTTGCCTGAGCCTCACCCTCCCCCTGCCGCTGCTGCCTAGGCTGCACCTGCTGCTGCTGCTGCTGCTGCTTTGGTTGCTGCAGCTGCCGCCGCTTCTGCTGCTGCCACCTCTGCTGCCCCTGCTCCTGATGCTCTCGCTGCCGGCCTTGCTGGTGCGGTGGCTCAGCTTTGTTCGCCCCGCCACGGTCAGGTACCGCGGGCCGCTTGCGCGCCTTCAGCCAGACCGCCGGCGTGGTGTGGAGCCCCCTCCAGCTCCAGCCGCTGATATGTTGCCGCTCGCCACACGCATGGTAACGGAGCCGCCCTTGGGTCAGGCGCTGATTCGGATCTGTGCGCTGTGTACCAAAAAAGCTACGCAGGGCAAGCCGTCGCAGCGGCTGCAGCACAGCTGCCCACGCCTCCGGCATCCCCCCGATATAGGTCAACCACTACTAGTAGCGCACTGCTGCTGGACGCTGTCACAAACAGAGAGGCCATTTAACCTTTCCGCCCTTGCTGGCGAGAGATTTGACCTGGAGGCGCAGTAGGCCCGCGCTGCTACAGCAAGACGGTCACCAATACTTGAGTGCTCAGCATGTTCTTATTGATATACTTTACGAGTAAGGTAGTACTTCTATACCACTCCGCTTGGGGCGCGGGAAGCCTGTGCACATGAAGTGCGGCTGAAGCATGTCAAACAAGTACTTTTATTAAACTCCGCTTAGGGCGCGGAAAGCCCTTTGCACACGGTGCGCATGACCAGAAAAAGGGATCA
>JAULBY010105187.1:0-27337 GCA_032358315.1 Ophiocytium majus
TTTGTCTGAAGTATTTTATTAAGGTCCTTTACAACATCATCTAGTTTTTCTACAGATTCAAATAAATATTTTTGCGTTAGTCTTAATTCTTCAGCAGTTAGATCGCTCTTTAAAACCTCGGCAATACCTAATATGTTAGCCACTGGTGCTCTTAAGTTGTGTGATACAATATAAGCGAATTGCTCAAAATTTTTGTTTCGTTGAATTATATCAGAAATCATTTCTTCCTTTTCTTTTTCTGCTATAATTTGATCAGTTATGTCCTTAAAATTAGAAACTAATGCATGTACACCAGGCTCCTCTAACATGTTTGTTATGGTACCTTCACACCATATCCAACTTCCATTTTTATGCCTAGCTCTATATTGGTAAGAAAAAGAATTCCCTGGTGATTTAAGTAACTCTGTTCTTCTTTCTAAAAGATCTGCACTATCATCCGGATGGAAAAATGTTGCAGCAGGTTTGTTTAAATATTCTGCTTCAGAATACCCAAATACTTTTAATACGTTAGGACTAGCATAAATAAAATTCCCTTCCTTATTGGTGAGGGTTTTCATATCCGTACTTTTTTCTATTAGGGCCCTAAATCTTTTTTCGTTATTTACAACTAGCGTTTCCGTTTCCTCGTGAATTTTTGTTTTTTCAAAATTTTCTAATGCAAAAGATATATCACCAGATGCTTCTTTTAATAATTCAATCTCTTCCTTATCAAAGAAGTTTTTTGTTGTACTAAATAGACCAAAAACTCCAATTGTTTTATTTTGTATTTGTATAGGAAGTATTATAGCGGAGCGTATATTTTGTTTTGTAAATTCCTTTTGCCAATCTGTAAGGCTTAGGTCACTTTGAACATCATTACTGAAAATATACTTACCGGTTTGTAAAACCTTAATGGTTGGTATATTTTTATATTTTGGGTCATTATGATCTAGTATAACAAGATTTAGAATTTTTTTTGCCTCAGTGATATCTCCACATGAGCTAGAAATTGCTAACTTTTCATGTTCATCTAATAGTGCTATCCAAACAAATTTGAATTTCCCTACTTCAATTCCAATTTTACATGCGCGGTCTAATAGATTTTTTTTATCTTGAATATGAACAATTCCTTTATTGATGCTACTTATAAATTCATATAGGCGACTCAGTTTAATAATTTTTTCTTGTGCTTTTTTACGTTCTGTTATATCTATTGATAAAATGAAAATTCCTTCGGGAATGGGTTGTATGCTTAATTCATAAGTAGCAATCCTTCCATCTGGAAAGGTAAAATCTGATTCGAAATGTTTTGATACTTTATTTTGCATACAGTATTGAAGCACCTCAAATAACTCGGTTTGCTCAATTCCAGGGTATTTCTCTGCTAAAGTATATCCAATTAACTCCTCCTTACTGTATCCACTATAGGAAACTAAAGTGTTGTTTACATAAATATACTTCCAATTGAAATCATGCATTTGCACGCCTTCAATCATATTATCAAATGCCTTCATCTAGGTAATGGTTTTCACGGTATTGTACTTAAATTTAATGTTTTTTTTGGATAATGGCAGATTTATAAATATGAAAAACACGTTAAATTCCTGTTCAAAACATTGAAAATGAACACATTTTAATGGAATATTCGATTTTTTTTGCTAAATTGGGTTCCCAAATGCTAATTAAGAGTTAGTATTAATAAAACTAAACTGTAGTAAGAAAACGTAATTACAATTAAATTATTTACGCTACAGGAATGAATTTTACGCTCAAAACAAGTAAAGTATTGTTACTTTTCTTGTTATTTTATTTATCTCTTTTGAGCTCCACAATTGCTCAAGTCACCATTATTAGCGATAATTTTGATGATGGAAATATTACATCAAATCCAACTTGGACAAATAATACTTCTGCATTTTCTGTTTCCACTACATCAGCACTTCAAGGAACACATTCTTTAAGAACAATCACAGGAAACACCCCTTCTTATATTTATACTCAATTTGCTACCAATACAAATTTAACATCACAAAACTACACTTGGAATTTATTGTATCGTGCAAATACAGGAAGTACTCCAGATGAATTACCCTTTGGAGCAGCTATTACAGCGGGTACAAATCATTGGCGTTTTTGGATCGCTGCAGATGGTACCAATGCAACAACTTGCGATGGTTTTTATATTTCACATTCAGCTGGGAATATTAAATTCTGCAGGAAAAAAAATAACAGCACTTGGGATATTACCACTTATGCAATTTCTTTAAACACTACTTATTCTATAAAAGTTGTGCGTAGGTACGATGGGTATTTCGATTTTTATGTTGATGCTGGTACTGCAGAAGCTACAACTATTAGATGGTCTGGTTATGCAACCGATGTATTTAATAGTGGCTCTACAAATATTTACATGATTTTGCATGCAAATGAAACCTCTGCCAATAGATTTCAGTTTGACAATGCAGGATTGTTTTCAAAGTCTTTAACAATAGCTCAATTAACCAATGGTGTTTATACGGGCGATTTAGAAGAAGGATTAGTTGATGTACCCATCTTTGGATTTTCTGCTACAGCAATTGGTGCGGTAACACTAGAAGATGTAAAAATTCAGAATACTAACACGAATAGTCAAGGGAATTTTACTAACCTTAAATTAATAAAGTCTATTGATAATAATTATAGCACACAGGGTGATAATACCGTAATGACTGGCTTAACTTTTTCGTTAAATGGAAGCTGGATTTTTATTGAGGATATTAATACTGCACTTAGTAATTCTACTGCAAACTTTTTTCTAACCTTAGATAATGCAAATAATAATGGGGGTAGTCCGCCATCGTCCATTCAGTTTTCCATGGCATGTAATAATAATTGTGGAGTACCCTATACCAATGTGGTTACAACAAATGCAGAAAAGGTAAATGACTTTAGTTTTTCAGGAATAAATTATACCGTGTTAAGAGTATTTACCTGGAAGAATACTACCATCGTGGGAGATTTTACAGACAATTGGCAAAATTCAAGTGCATGGGAACCATACAGAACAAGCCCTGCAGTTACAGATGTATTAGTATTCTCTAAAGGAGGTACAGTAAACCCATTAAATATACCAACTGAAACGGTTAAGAAAATTATCATTAGAAATAATACTACCGTAAATATTACTACCACAAGTTTAACAAATGGTTCTGCCGCATTAACAGTTGGAAATGGCACGAATGAAGATTTTGGAATTGAGGTTGGATCCACTTTAAATGTTACCAGTGCTGGGAATAATTTTTCAATTGTTGTTCCAACAGGATCAACAGCAAACATAAGTGGTAATTTAAATTTTTCTGGAAAAACTCATCAGCTTTCTGCAGCAGATGTAAATGGAATTCAGTTTAAATCTGGGAGTATATTTACCGGAGGAGCAGGGTTATTAGGAAATCCATTTGGTAATGCAATTGCAAATTCTGTGTTGTTTGAAAGTGGTGCAACATTAATAGATCAAGTGGGTTTAGATTATTTTACCAACGCAAATGTTCTAAGTTTGAGTACAGGTTCTAATTACAAACATTCGGCTACAAGTACTGCAGCATTAAATAATAAGACGTTTAATAATTTAGAAATTAATTCGGGTGCAACCTATGCATTAGCAGCAAATACGATTACAGTTCTTGGAAATATTTCTGGAACAGGAACATTTACAAGCAGCAGTGGTGTATTAAATATTGCTGGAAATTTTTCGAACACAGGAACTTTTACTTCGGGAACAGGAACAGTAAATTACAATGGAACTAATCAGAATGTAAAAGCAACTAATTATGCTAACATCAACTTTAGTAATTCTGGTGTAAAAACATTATTAGGTAATATAAATTTCGCAACAGGTGCAGCTGCAACTTTTACTATAGCAGAAGGTGTGCAATTACAATGTGCAAGTTATTTAATCACTGCATCGAGTGCAGCATCAACAATAACTATAAATGGACAATTAATTACTGCAAATATTAATGGATTATCGGGCTCTACTTCCACAACATTAAAGAGTACAAACACACCAACTATTAATTTAGGAGCAAATTCTATTATCGAATATAATAGCGCATTAACACAAGCGATAACTGCAAGAACAGATTATAAAAACTTAATAGCATCGGGCACAGGAACAAAAAATGTAGGTGCAATTACCATTAATGGAAGTTTACAAATTGCAAATGGTGTAATTTTTACCATGGGTAACAATTTGGTCTTAGGAAGTTTTACTACTTCAGGTTCTGGAACTTTTAGAACAACCAATACCTCCACTACTCCTGTACCTGCAAATTTAACATGGTCGTTTTTGTATGAAGCAAATGGTGCCTCGCAAAGTATTGTTGCAGGTAATTACACCGATTTGTTAATTTCTGGATCTAATACCAAAACAGCTCGTGGCGATATAAATATTACTGGAACATTAACTATTAATGCAAGTAGAACATTTACGTTAGGAACATTTTTATTATTAACGATTGACTCTACTTCTGGTTCTGGAATTTTAAGAACAGACAATACCTCGGCAAATCCAATACCATCTAATATTACATGGGCTTTTACGGTGTTGTACAATGGAGCCTCACAAACAATTGTTCCAGGAAATTACCAAGGACTTTCTATAGCAGGTTCTGGAACAAAAACCACAAACAATACTATTGAAATGAATGGGGCACTAAACATTGCTACTTCAAATATTTTAGATCTTCAAACTTATTTAATTAATGGAATAACGAGTACCGTTGGTTCAGGCAAATTAAAAACCGCGAACATCTCCAATCAACCATTACCCTCTAACTTCTCTTGGTTGTTTACAGTTGAGTATTATGGAACTACAGGCGATCAATATATAGTACCTGGTACCTATAGTACATTAATATTGTCTGGCGCAAGAGGAGCTTTTAATATTTATTTGGCTAACAATGCAACGATAAATATAACAAGTGCGCTAACAAATTCTGCTTCATTTTCTGGCGGTGCTTTTATACTAACCGGAAATACTATAGTTTATTCTGGGGCCACTCAAAATGTAACATCATTTACTTATAATAATTTAAGTATAGAAGGTACAGGCGATAAAACGGCAGCCGGAACAATTACTATAAATGGTAATCTTCACATAAATGCTGATCGTGTATTGATTATGAGCACTCGGCAATTAGCAACAGTTGGAACTACAAGTGGCACTGGATTATTAAGAACATCATATACCAGTACAAATGCAATACCTACTAATAAAAATTGGAGTTTTACAGTAGAGTATAATTCAAGTTCATCTCAAACAGTGGTTGCAGGTAATTATTCTAACCTATCTATTGTTGGCACTAGAAATGCAAATAGTGTTACACTATCTAATGGTGGAACCATAAGTGTTTCTGGAACGTTTAACCCTGCAGTTGTTTACACTACAGGAAATTACATTACAACAAGCAATACATTTGTATTTAATGGAGATGTACAATCTATTTCTGCATTTACATTTAATAATTTAACGCTTAGCGGAACAGCAAATAAAACACTTACCGGAAATATACAAGTAAATGGTTTATTGAATTTAAATGAGAAAAATTTGGTGTTAGATAATAGAACACTATCACTCAATGGAACATTTAGTAAAACTAATGCAAATATTATTGCGGGAACTTGTGGTAATGCTTCTGGAAATATATTAATTGTTGGGGCTGGAGCAAACTTACAATTCTCATTAGATCCCAATGCAAATTGCCTGAATAGCCTAACCCTAAATAGAACAAACGGTGCTACTTTAAATTCTACTTTAATAGTTAACGAAACACTTACTTTAAGTCAGGGTGCATTAACTATAAACGATACTTTAGTATTTAATGCAAGTAATACTCCAATTGATAGAACCTCTGGCACATTAGCCCCATCAACAAATGCAACGCTAAAATTTGGTGGATGCGAATCTACTGGAGATGCAATTGTATTACCAGCAAGTTTATTTTCAACCTCAACATTTAAAAATTTAATTTTAAATAGAACTAATGGTTTAACATTTGGAAATCAAATGTTAAATATTACTGGTGAAATAAAAATATTGAGTGGTGTTTTAAACACTAATAATAATTTAACTCTTGTATCAAATGCTCAAGGAACTGCTCGTGTAGATGCAATTACTTGTATTGGTTGCAATGTAATTGGAAATGTAACGGCACAACGATATATTCCTGGTGGAGATGGAAAAAGAAGATGGCGTTTGCTTTCCTCTCCAACAAATGTAAATGGATCTATTCCAGCATCAGAAATTATTGATGATATTTTAGTTACTGGTCCGGGTGGTGCTACAAAAGGTTTTGATGAAAGTCCAAATAATAATGGCTCACTGAAAATTTATGATGAAAGTGTTACCGGAGGTCCAAACAATGGATGGAGATATCCATCTAAAATAGACACCTCTTATCAGGTAGGAAAAGGAATGTGTGTTTTTGTTCGAGGAGATAGAAATGTACCTGATCCATTTATTAATTGGGCGCCTTCTAACAATGTTACGCTTGATTTTACTGGAGCATTAACTGTTGGAGATTTTAATTTCCCTGTTACTTACACCAGTACAGGAAATTCTGCCGATGGTTGGAATTTAGTTGGTAATCCATATGCCTCTACCATATCATGGGAGAATGAAGGAGGCTGGATAGCTAATAGTATGCAAACAAAAATTTGGCTATACAATCCAGAAACAGGTACCTATGGAATTTACGATAATAATTTAGGACAGGGAACAAATAATTGTACACAATTTATTGCAAGTGGGCAAGCATTTATGGTAAAGGCAAGTTCAAATGGTGCTGCATTAACTATTAAGGAAACTGCGAAGGTTGACTCCATTCCATCTAACTTTTTCAAAAAGAAAATAGAAAATGTATTGCGTATAAAATTAACGAAAGATAGTTTGAATAGCGATGAAGCTATTTTGTATTTAACTACAAATGGCACTGGTGGAATGAATGATGGAAGTGATGCACAAAAATTCTTTAATGATGAAATGAATTTCTACTTGCGATCTAAAGACGGATATAATTTAGCCATTAATGAATACCCAATACCTGCTGGCCCAGATACCATTAAGGCATCTCTATTTAGTTATAGTGGTACTTCTATTTGGGCTGGAGAATACAATATTTCATTTAGTGGAATAGAATCTTTTGCTAATACAATTGATGTTTATTTTGAAGATACCTATTCAAATAAAATAATTAATATTAGAGATGTTAGTTCATATACTTTTCAAATTAGTTCCGATGTAAATTCAGTTGGCAATAATAGATTTAGAATTATTTTAGGAAAAAACAATAACCCTACTGGTGTTAACGAAATAAAGCCTGCAAATAACTTTATTGTTTTTCCAAATCCATTTGATTCCTACATTAAGGTGAAAATAGAAAATGCGGTAAACAGTAAGAATGTTGAGTATGAAGTTTACAATCAGTTTGGTCAAATTATTCTTCAGAATACCACTATACTTGAATCAAATTCTTTTACTATTAATACCAACAATCTTCCAGCGGGTGTATATTTTATTAGAGTTACCACAGATGGGTTTGTGGAGACAAGGAAACTGATAAGGAATTAGCTAATTTGAACAATGAGTTAATTTGAACAATTAATTAATTTGAACAATGATTTTCATTATAGTTTTACAAACCTCGCTGTTCCATATTCTGTTTTTAAAATATAAATCCCTGCTTTAAGTGCCGAAACATCTATTTGATTGTTCATTGAAGTTCCTTCTAGAATTTTACTTCCCAAAATATCAAAAATAGAAAATGGAAAATCGTTTTCTTCCTGCTTAGTGCTACCGGCTTCTAGCTGCAGGTAGTTTGAAGTAGGATTGGGAAAAATAAAAATTCTTTTAGTTATAGCTTCATCATCTACACCGCTCAAAATTATATTGTAAGTATCTTGATCATTAGCTGCACAACCCGTTTTTTTATCGGTTACTTTTAATTTTATTAGGTAATTTCCGTTAGCAGTATAAGTGTGTGAAGGATTTGAAATACTATCAAAAGCGCCATCTCCAAAATCCCAAAAATAAGTTGCTTCATTTACAGGAATAGAATTAAACTGTAGGGTATTATTACTTATGGGTACGATTATAAAGCTCGCTGTGGGAGGGTTTTCATTAATATAAACGGTATCATAAAAAGTTTTTGATTCACCATTATCATACATAACAAGTGCTGATATTGGAAACGTACCGTATTTATTTTGAGAACTAAAAATCCAGCTCACTTGGGCACCTGGCATATGTAGCAAATTGCTATCGCCACTCCAGTCGCAATTTTGGATGGTATAATCCGGGCGATTATTTTTTACTGAAAGTTGAACGGGTTCAAATTTGCATGCCGCACCGTGTTGTAATTTCACATCAGGTTTCACATTCTGAAATTTTTCGATAGAATCTCTGAGGTGAGTTAGTATTGTAAAATTATGTCCGCCATCAATGCTTTTATAAACTTTGTATCCACGAGTACTCATGTAAATTATACGAGGGTTTGAAGGAGCATAAACTATTTTTTCGATTACTTTATTGGTATTGATGATATCAGTATATCCTGCTCCAATGAGTGGTGTTAGCATTCCAGTTGTAGATCGAACTAATGTTCCTCCATGATCAAAAAGTATAGTATCTGGCGCTCCAGGATAAATTGCTAAACAACTATTTATTTCGAAATCATACCTAGTCCAATGTTTACCAGTATCTGCAGAATAGTATAAAACATTACTATCTCGAGGTACAGCATAAATTCTATTTAGTGTTGGAGTAGCATCGTATTCGGCAATAATTTTTCCGGAAAGCGGATTGGGTAAATAAGTCCAAGTTGCTCCTCCATCCGTACTATGAATAAATCCTTTACTCTTTTGTTGAGGTCGAGTATATAAATACATCAAACTATTATTTCCATGTTTCACAATTCTAAAAAACCCTGAAGAATCGGCATTACTTGGAAAATTTACCATAACCCAATTTAGTCCTTTGTCTATAGAACGATAAATTCCTGTTGGATAAAAAACACCTGTTTGCGAACTTTCACCACCAGAAGAAGCAGCAAATAGAGTGTCGGGTTTAAGTTCATCATACCAAACTAAACCCGACCCTGTATTTGTTATTCCACAATTTCGTTGATTAAAATAATTTCCTGAATTATTACTTTGATAAATTCCAGCTGCTGTATTGGTTTGCCCTAATGGCCCTGCATTCATTGCCATCATAATTTCAGATGTGTCTTCTGGATTTATAGCTAAACAATAGGTTTCAGGGTATTGCCCCATCAGATGTTTCATGCCACCTCTTAACCATTTCCATGTTGCACCTCCATCAACAGATTTAAATACTCCATTGCCTTCTGTACCTACATACACAACATTAGGATTTTTAGGATTTACAACTAACGATCGAAAGGTTTGCTCGCCATTAGTTTGAGTAGAATCCGGTCCCTTAACCAAACTAGTTGGCATATTAGAAGGGCAACCTTGTGCGGAGGCTTCATTTGTGAAGATTTTTATTGCAATACAAAAACAGATTAAAAGTTTAGCCATTACTAAAGTTAAGTCGAATTATTGAACTATCAAACTATCGAACAATCGAATTATCGAAATAATTAGTGTTGGTACCTCAAGCTTCCGCCACAAACAACAAAAAGTTGTTCAGTAAGAAATGAAAATCATCTGCCACATGGAATTTTTTGAGTTCGTTTGAAATTACCTCTTCCACTGTTGATTGATCATGTTGTTTTAAAGCCATAGCAGCTGGACCTGTTCCCATAAAGCTTTTTACACCATCGGTAAGTGATGAATAATTAAATGGACAAGGAACCATTTTTCTTGAAATTAATTTTAACTGTTGACCATTTAAAATTTGTTCTACTTTTCCGTTTTCAGAAAGTGCAAATGGACCAGGAGCACCAGCTGGTGGAGGTGGTAGCAATGTTCCGATAGATTTTAAAACTTGAGTAGCATCGCTTAGTTCAGGCCTTGCCCAAATTACCACTACTAATTTTCCTCCTGGTTTCAATACTCTTCGAGCCTCTGCTACCGCATTAGAAAAGCTTCCTGCATACTGAAAGGAGTTAAACCCAACCACTACATCAAATGTATTGTCCTTAAACGGTAGCGCTTCTAAATCTCCTTCTAGAATTGTTGTTAATGGATTTCTTTTTTGTGCTACTTCTATTAATCCTGGTGCAGCATCTACTCCAATTACTTGTGCACCAGCGGCACTTGCCATGGAAGTAAACATTCCAGATCCGCAACCCGCATCTAAAACTAAATCTGTTTTATTTAAATTTAATTGCGAAAGTGTTTCGCGATAAATTGGTAAAAACCATGGTTCGAAATGTTTCGACCAATTGGCTGGAGCAACGCTCCATAAATCTCCTTGAATTGTTTTTGTACTCATAAACTTTTTATTTTTTGTATGGTACAAAAGTAGCGTAGGAGTAGAAATTAAAGTTGCCTATAACGTTCTAAGAGTTGACTTATAGGTTCAATTTGTTTTTGATTGACGGCTATTAATTGGCGAAAATCCAAATTGCGATTTATAGGCACGACTAAAATGGGAGGTACTTTCAAACCCACTCTCAAATGTAGCCTCAGCAACGGTTTTGCCTGTGTGGCTCAATAAATAATGAGCATGATTTAATCGACGTTCTAAAAGCCATTTGCCAGGTGTGGTAGAATAAATTTTCTGAAAATCTCTTTTAAAAGCAGATAAACTTCGAGCACACAAATTGGCATATTCTTCTAATTTTAAATTATAAGAAAAATTGGATTCCATTATTTGCTGTAAAGAAGTTTGATTAGGTTCTTTTATTATAGAACAGAAATAAGAATGTAATTCCGTGTTTTGTGGGTCATCCGAAATCATCAAAATTAATTCCTTAAATTTTAACTCTAGTAAGGATGCATCTGGCGTTTTAATGGCTTCAAAATAAGTCGACATAGAATTGAAAAAATGATGAACTTGGGCACCATTTGCAATAGGAATTATTGAAGTTGTTTTTACATCAGGATTTGCAATGGGGGTAGATTTTGAGTTCAACACATCACGAATAAAATCATCAGGAATAAAGAATAAGTAAAAGCAAAATTCAGTTTCAATGAATTGCTCCACAATGGCAGCTCCTTTTTTTACAAGCACGCAACTTCCTTCAGTTAAGTCATAAGAACCACCTGAGGTATGCCATATTTTTCTACCCTTTACAACATACACAACATAATTATGTTTACTCCATACGTCTTCAAATTTATGTTGAAGAGGGCAGTTGTATATGGTGAATAAGGCATCACCACTATTCAGTTGCTTGTATATTGCAGTATTGTTGCGTATGTTGCTAGGTAGATTTATCATAACCAATGGTTATTCAACAAAATTATAAAATCATGTTGTTAAATTGATTAAGATAATGAACTTGTTACTTTACGCAACAAGGGGAGCCGTCTTCTGGTTGAACACAGCACGACGAATCTAACGGCTTGCTTGGATTTGGGGTGCAACAAGAAGAGCCGTCTTCTGGTTGAACACAACACGGCTCAGCCAATTGATTAACACTTTTTAAACTTTTCATATACATTGTTTTTTTAGTACACTGTATAGACGGCATAATTTAAAAATGATGCATTATTTTTTACAAGAATTATTTCTATTCTGGTTACAAGAGTTAGTAGAAACTACTTCTAAAATATTTCCGCGATTGTCCCATTTTACATCGCAACAATTTAACAACAACTCTTTTAATTTCCCTCTTCCTCTTTGTACACGAGAACGTATACTGGAATAAGCCATGTTATATTTTTCAACTAAATCTTTTTGTTTGCTATTATTTAGCTCAACATCTTGCATTATAAATTTATACTTTTCTGGGAGTTCATTAATAAATCCAAGCATACAACTTTCTAATCCTTTGGTAGAATCTATATATTCTTCCTCCGGAAACAGATTGGAATACATATCATCAATAGAAACTGTATTTAATTTAGTGTTGATGCGATAATAGTCGGCGATAGCATTTCTTGTAATTGAATAAATCCAACTTTGAATTTTTTCTTCATCAGAAATAGTATCGATTTTATTAATTATTTTGATGAAAACATTTTGCAAAACATCTTCGGCATCTTGTTCATTACTAATTTTGCTTTTAATGAAACCAAGAAGTGCAGAATTAAATTGATTATATATTTTTGATATTTCCATAAATGAGGTACTAGGACTAAACACTATATTCCCTCCTATAGACGCAAATTTAAAAAAATGATGCAAAATTAATTAGCACATCAACAACTTAGCATATCAGCATACCAGCATATTAACTAAGCTTTTCTCACAAACTCCGATTTCAATGCCATGGAACCAAAGCTATCAATTTTGCAAGAAATATTGTGGTCGCCATCTACCAGTTTTATGTTTTTTACTTTGGTACCCGCTTTAAGTGGTTTTGGTGCACCCTTAACCGGAAGGTCTTTTATTACAATTACTGAATCTCCATTAACCAATTCGTTACCATTAGAATCTAGCACTTTGGTAGTAGCTTCCACTTCGGCAACTTCTTCGGTTGGTATCCACTCATTAAAACATTGAGTACACACCATCATATCCTGATTTGGGTATATTAAATCTGATTTACAATTTGGGCAGACCATAGTTTAGTTTGTTTAAATTATTATGTGCCGCAATTTAACTTAATTTTAAGACATAGAATTAATTTTTCACAACTTTCCTGCTAACTATACCTTTATCCGTTGCTAATTGGATGATGTATAGCCCCGAAGGAAAATCAAACGCTATACTACTAGTTGTAAATGGTGCTATTATACTTGATGATATTTCTTGACCTATAGAATTTAATATTTTCATTTCGAATGGTCTACTTCCATCATGTAGAATAGAAATTTTTTCGACAATTGGATTCGGATAAATTTTCATTGAAACTGATTTATCAGAATGGATTGAAGTAGGAGAATGAAATTTTAATATCTTAACTTGATAAGGGTTTAGGTTTAATTTTAGATCATAAATTTTACTTGAGGAATTTGTTACAAAAGTGCTATCGCTCATTAAATCTTCTACGGCATAAGCTCCCGATTGACCATCGCTTCTGGCATAAGAAAATTGTACATCTGCTAAAAATTCACTTGAAGTATTTACTAGAACTACTAAATCTTGATTGTTAAACGCACGTTGGTAAGAATGAACTGCCGGATAATTATTAATCACATTTTTTACACTACCCAGTTGAAGCACTTCCTCATTATTTCTGATGCGAATTAATTTTCTATATAAATTTAATATGGAATTACTATCTGCAGAAAGTGTACTTACATTGTAGTTTGCAAAATTACTATTCACAAAAAAAAAGGGATAGCCATTGGTAAAACCCGCATAGTTATTGGTATTCCACTGCATAGGAGTTCTAATGTACTGATCGGGTTTAGAACCTTTCATTGCTATTTCTTCCCCATAATAAATAAAAGGAACACCCGGTTGGGTTAGGTATAAACTAGCTGCTATTTTGGTTTTATTAATGTCATTCCCAAGCTCATCGAAAATTCTATTTTGATCGTGATTAGTTAAAAAATTTCCAAACTGATTTGTGTCCAACGTTTGTTGAGCATTAACTAAGGCAGATCTTGCCGCAGAAACATTAGAAGTTTTTGCAGAGGTAATGTTAGCCGTAGCTAAATTAAAATCGAAACACATATCTAGTTTTCCAGTATACAGCGCAATGGTTTGTGCATTATCCCAAACTTCTCCAATAAGCAAAGAATTTTTCTTCCACACATCGCAGCTGTCATTTAATTCTTTTAAAAAAGAAATAGTTTCTGGTGTATTTTTAAGTGTATTACCATTTTCAAATAAATACATCACCGCATCTAAACGAAACCCATCTACCCCTACATCTTTTAACCAATACTTTGCAATAGAAAATATACTATCTCTTACAGGTTTATAGTTATAATTTAAATCGGGCATTCCGCTCCAGAATAATGCGTAATAATTACTTCCATTTTTCGGATACCAAACTTGTTGCCCCCAAGGTCCTGTTTGAACTGGAGCAGTAGTTTCCCAACGATAGAAATTTCTGTAGAATGGATCATTTGCAGCAGATTTCACAAACCAGGGATGCTCACTAGAAGTATGGTTAATTACCAAATCCATTATAACCTTTACGCCTTTGTTGTGTGCAGAATCTAAAAATGTTCGAAAATTATTCATTGATCCGTAATGAGAATTTATTTTTTTGTAATCGGTAACATCATATCCATGCACACTTGGTATTGGGGTTGCCATCATTTAGGTAATCGAGTTTTTGGGTTAATCCAGTAAAATCACCCCTACCATCTCCATTGGTATCAAAAAAACCACGGACATAAACTTCATAAGCAATGGTTTTGTTCCACCAGTTATTTTGTGCATTTGCTAAAAAGGTTGCAAATAGTAAAGCGAGTATAAGGAAAGATTTTTTCAATGAAGTTTTTTATAAGTATGTATAGAAGTGTCAATCAATTATAATACCAATTTTAATAAACGTATTAATAACCATTTCTGTTTGTTTGTCCGCGAGTAGGTTTAATGCCGAATAGGGCAATTATTCTTTCTAAGGTAGTCCAAAACCGTAAGGTATTTAAAACAGGATTTAGATAATTTGTTTGAATGCAATAATTTGTTTCATAGGGAGCGGTATGGTGATGTCCGTGCATTCTACGCGATTGAATTAAGCCGGTTTTTTGAATCCAGCAAATAAATACACCGTTTTCCTTATCGGTTCTATGGGCAGCTGCATGGCATTCATTTGCTAAGGATGCAAAAGAAAACAGGAATATCAATTCCCAAGTTACGGCATCAAATAGTGCAAAAATTGCGAGCAACATTAGTCCAAAAATAAACGAAAGGCGAATTCTCCCCCAAAATGAGCTTTCTAAAAACTTTCTTGGATATTGGTGATGTTCTATATTAGGAATGACGATTAATTTTCCTAAAAATTTCCATGAAGGATTACCATAGGTATCTTCCCACCAATGTATGCCACCTGTAATGAAGTCAGCTAAAAGTATCAAAGAAAATAATTTCAAAACAATCATTACCAGGTTTAATTTTAGCTCTAATTTAATGTTAATATTACCATAGTTAACAAAAAGTGCAATTTAATGGTTTTTGATGGGATTTTGGAAGAATTGGTCAGAATAATTCAGTTTAATTTTATTAAGAGTTCTTTATTTTAAATACTCAACTAAAAGTTAATATTATTTTATAAGTACTTTTTTTTACAAATGAAATAGATAAATTCTCAAGGCTGAAATAATTGGCATGAGCAATTGGAAATTATATTTTATCCTCTGATACAAATACAGAAATTCCTTTTCTTTTTATTAAGCTCACAGTCAGCTGGATTTTTTCTGCATGTTTCTTCATTAATAATTTTTATTTGTTCCCTATATTGTTTTTTCAATTCATCTAAAATGTTTGAATTTGTGTTTTCTATATAATTGTTTTTTGATTTATAAAGAATAAAAATATCTAATAGATTGTCATCACTATTTAGATATTCATTAACTATAAGTTTAACCAGTAATTCTTTTGTTTCTGCACTAAGAACTTTAATTTCAGAATAGAGTGTTTGATCAGGTGAACACAGATATTCTTTTTCAAGAATAATTATTTCGGTTTGATCTGATGGTACAACCACAAAATTCATCCTACCGTTTGTATATGAATTTATATTTTTAGATAAGTATTCTTCCTTTGCACTAAAATTCTTAATTTGATTTCCACAATTTCCTTTATTTATGGAATTGTAAGTGTACATTATCGCTTTACTTCTACAATCTGAAAAATTCCGTTGTTCCAAAATTTCAAAACCATTAACTGGCTTCCAACTCCAATTGTTATTCGATAAATTTTGAATTGCATTTTTTAAAGACGCGACAGAACTTGTGTCCACACCAAAGCCATAGGTTATAATATCTATTCCATCCGAATTCCTGGTAATCGATTTTAAAAGAGTAAAATTTCCTTTTGAGATTGATTTATAACCTAAACTAACTAGATTTTTATACCCCTTATTAATTAAACTATCCTTAGCAATTTTGGAAGACTTTTCGTCACAGGAAAAAATAATTTGATAAGCTAAATGCGAATATGTTTTTGAATCCTTCGCAACAAAAGCAGAAATAGACTGAGCAGATATTTTATTCTGATAAATAATAAATAAAAGAAGCAGGATAACCTTTTTCATTTTAATTTATTTTAGTTTTCGTTAATTTTTATACCTTTTAAGTATTCCACAAGGTTTGGATTGTAGGTTTTCGCAAAACTTATCATACTGTAAATTTGTTTGTTGTTTCCTACACCTTCCATTAAAACTTTATCATTAGGTTTATATCCTGTTTTAATAAGAATATTGTAAAGCAACTCCTTACAGTTTCTTTCCTCGGAATGGTATCTTATTAATGATTTTGATAAAAATAGCAGATAGGTTCTGTCAACTTCCTCACCTCTTTCTACAATTGTTTTTTGAAGAGGATACCAATATTTGAAATGACCCACTCCATCATTGCTAGGGAATTTCCAACAGGTCATAGCACCTTCATGATACCCACCTGCTGATTCATAAACTCTTGCTTGATAAGTAATCCCGTCTTTATGTCTTGAATTATAAAAAGTACCTGAAATTTGATTTGATTTATTTGAAAAAAATGCCTCTAATAAAATATAAATGTGATCATAAAAGGTGATGGACTTTGAATCATATCCAAAGTCAGAACACATTTTTGAATAATCCTCTGAATTATAATTATAACTTTGGTTTTGTGCACATTCTAACAAGTAAGAACTTGCAAAGGAACAGCTTTCTGTAGTTAATAAATTATTTTTTAAAAGCCATTTAGTTGCTACTCCATTATAATCTGCCTGAACTATTAAATGTAATAGCGATAGCTCGTCTTTATCAATATAATCTACTTTGTATAACCTATTGGGGTCAGCTCCATTTTCAATCATTTGCATTAAGATTGTTATTCTGTCATTATCTTTATAGCTTAATTGTTTTTCGACATCGAAATATCCCTTGTCTAGCAATCGAAAGATTGGTGAATACTTATTTCCATAGGCAGTTTCAATATAATAATCCACATTTAATCCATAGTTCAACATTGATTTCACTAAATTCCAATTACTAGATTCTGAAGGGATGGAAATATATTGTTCTAATTGTTTTTTGCTAGTAAATATTTTATGGTTTGGATTAGTTTTATAAGTTAATAATAACCGCCAAGTAGTAACCATCATTTTTGCTTCATATGTAAAATAACCTTTTGGATATTTTGATATATAATTTTTCAATGTTACTGAGTCACCTATTTTGCATGTATTTATCCAATCCTGGTATTCAATTGGTGCCTCATTTTTGAGGTTTTTAAATTTTGCTTCTCTACGCTGCAAATACGAACCATTGAATTCTTCATTAGCTACAGAACTGAGTTTATCAATTTCAGCAATTCTTTCATTCAATCGTTGCTGACTTTTTGCTCTTTCTTTTGCCCAATTTTCTTTATACTCTTGATATTTTCTTTCCTTTTCTACTTTTCTTTCTTCGGCAGTGCCATATAGTTGAGTAGTTATTTCTTTAATTTTAGTATCTATTTTTTCCCAGTTTTGTTTATTAGATTCTGTTTGCTCTAGAAATTGGTCATATTTAACTTTATTTTCTGAGCTAGAGTTATTATCTTGATTTTTATTTGTTTCAACATTCTTGTTTATTTCTTTTGAATTATTGGAATCCTTATTTAATGGTATGGATGTTTTTTTATCAGAGTTTTTAATTGACTCCTTATATTTTCTATCAACCTCTGCTAGTTTATTTAAATATTCAATTACATTTTGAGAATAGGAAAATTCGCTGATTTTTAAATAGCGTATTTCTATTTTAGACTTCAATTCTTCATCATTTTTAAACTTAAATACCCCATTTTCATCTGTTGTTAAACTATAAGGTAAATTTAAATTTATATCAATTATTAATGAGTTGGTAAAATCAACATTACCCTGCCAATTCCCCTTGGTTACAAAATTACCTTCAAAATATATATCATATAATAGGTTTAAATATTTTATAGATGGGAAAGACGGTGTTTGAATATCATTAAAATGGGAAACGTTTTTATCGGTATTTGATCTGTTACATAATAAATTGTTCTCTGGGGATGTTATACAGTATCCAACACAATTATTAGTGTTGAATAAAATTTTAGCATAGGTGATAGAAGCAGACTTATCGTGTTTAACAAATTTAATGGTATAAGCTATTTGGTGTTGATTGGCACCGCCACTCGAATATCCATTGCCTAAGTAAATTTTTTCACCAGATAATCCAATTATGCCAGATGCTCTAAAATCTTGTGAAAACAAGTTGGTAGGCATAATTAAATAATAGATAACTAGAAATAATATATATTTATTACGATAAATAATATTTACATAAGTAGTAGAAAAACCATACATAATCTGTTGTTTATACTATAAATTTACTTTAATGTTTGAATATTATCAAATATAGACTCCATTCAACTTCTAATTTATGAAGAATATTATTGCTACTTTATTTAGTCTTTTATTGTCATATAATTTATATGCACAACTAATACCAGTTTGTAAGAATAACAAATGGGGATATTGTGATACCGCATTAAATTTGATTATTTCACCTAATTATGATATTGCCTTGCCATTTAATAGTGGATTTGCTAAGGTTGGAAATTTTTCATTTGAAACATTTTCTAATAAAGGAGCGGATAAGTTAGAATTCCCAGAGTATATAACCAGAGTCATTAAATCTGGGTTAATTGATTCATTAGGCAATTCAGTTTTTGGATGCGAATTTGATGACATTAGATGGGATAGCCACTATATAGTTTTAACTAAGAGGCAATCCAAATGGATTAGTAATGTAGGAAATCGTGATGAACAACTAAAATCAAATCAAATTTCCGATTCTGTAATAATTTTAGATAGAAACAAAAATGTTTTGCACAGCGAGAAAAATGCTTATGTAGTTTTGATGGGCGAGAATATGTTTGCGATTGTAAAACAAGAATATGTTGGAAAAATGGTAATCTATCTTTTCAATAAAAATAATCTTATTAGGAGAATTATTGGAAGTGAAATTTCTGAATATAAAAATGAAATTTCGCAAATTAGAAATGGAGTTTATATTAATTACATTGATAGAAAAGGGAAAGTGATTTTTAATTCAAAGAAATTTAACGCAACAGGAGATAATATCCATAATGAGTACTTAATGGCAAATGATAGCATGATTTTTTTGTTTAATAATAATTTTAAATGTATTATGCAATGGAACAAAAAAATTGAGAGTTTAGACGACTTGAAAACATTAGTGAGTGTAATATCAAAACATCGTAATACGGTTGCAAGATTCAGTAAGTTTTTCGAGTTCAGTTTCGAGGACTTAAATATTAATTTTAATGCATTAAATAATTTGTTTGAAGCAAGAAGAAAGTATTTTAGTGAGGAAGATGGAAGATATTTGTTTGAATATGGTACAATTGTAATTAGTGATAAAGTGGATTTTTTAAGAACAGATTTTATTGGTGATTTTCCAAATTATTGTAGAACTATTTATGCGGATTTTTTAGATGATTATTTAAATAAGTATAAAAACGAACTCACATTTATTTGCCACTTTGGAGATGAATCCGAAGGTTTTGTTTCGCATTATAGAAGCACTAAAGGCAAAAGCTATATTTTAAAAGAGTAAATCTTAACAGACAGAAGGGCATTCAAAAATATTAACATCCCGATAGCTATCGGGATCTCATTAACATATTAACACATTAATGTAGTGGCCCTATGAGGAATCGAACCTCAACCCAGAGAACCGGAATCTCTAATTCTATCCATTAAACTATAGGGCCCTATTCGAAGTTTCGAATTATAGATCTATCGAAACTTCGAAAAATTAATTTTTAATGAGCAAACTAGCACCTAATTTTATTAGCATATCAGCATACTAGCATATCAGCATATTAACTTGTGGCCCCGACCAGAATCCCTGTCTGCCGACAGGCAGGGATTCTGATATCAAATATTTATCGTTTTTGAACCAGCACACTTTTTATTAGCATATTAAAAGTGGCCCTATGAGGGTGTTAATTTTTTGATTATAAGAATTGTAAAATTAACACAGATCAACTTTTTCAACAAAATACATCTCTATTTTACCTTTTCCTTTCGCATCAATTTCTCCTCGATTTATAAAAGTAAAACTATCATCATCTTTTAATAATGCATGTGTACTTTCACTAATATTTACTTTTCCAATTTCACCATTACTTTCCATGCGTGAGGCTGTATTCACTGTATCTCCCCATACATCATATTGAAATTTTTTCACACCAACAATACCTGCTACAATTGGACCGGAGTGAATACCAACTCTCATCTCGAATGAAGGTTTATCAATAGCATCATGTTCTTCTTTTCGTTTTGTAATAAAGTGTTGCATCTCTAATGCTGCTAAAACAGTATTTTTTACAGAATCTTTATTTGCAATGGGAAGTCCACCAGCAGCCATATAAGCATCGCCAATAGTTTTTATTTTCTCAATATTATATTTGGCTACAATTTTATCAAAAGCTTCGAAACAAATATTGATTTCAGATATTAATTCGGTTGCACTTAGCTTTTCAGAAGTTTGAGTAAAGCTTTTGAAATCGGTAAAAAGAATCGAAACTAACTCAAATTCCCTAGCCTCAGCTTTACCATTGGCTTTCAATTCTGCTGCAATATCTGCGGGAAGAATATTGAGTAATAGGTTTTCAGAAAGATCTTTTTCTATCTGTAATGTTGCTTTTGATTTTCTCATTATTCTCAAACGCCCAAACAACCCTGTAGCAATTAGTAATACCAAAACTCCTGCACCAATTAATATATTTCTGGTTTGATTTTTCTTGCGTACTTCTTGTTGGTGTTCTTCTTCTAGTAAGCGTTCTTTTTCGGCTGTTTTTAAACTATCTTTTAAAATTTGATTGTCGTACTCCATTTGTTGAAGCTTTTTACCAGCTTCATCTTTATTTAATATTACTTGTAGTGCTAATACTTTTTCATTATAGTATAATGCTTTCCCTTCATTTTTTAACTTTTTATGAGCATTGTATAAACATTCGCAAGCATATTTTTGTAAGGGTACGATTTCAATATTTTCCGAAATGGCTAACCCTTTGTTGCACCAAGAAATCGCTTCATTCCAATTTCCTTTTAAATTATTTAGTAATCCTAAGTTAATGCTTACCGTTGCTTCGTTCTCACGGAAATGCATTTTCTTGTTTATTTCTAAAGCACTCTTGTAATTTTTTTCAGCTATTACATATTCACCAAGGTCTTGGTAGCACTGCCCAATATTGTTTAGTATATTTGATACTCCATCTAGTATCCCATAATCGTCTAATATCTTTTTTGCAAGAAGAAAATATTCGAGAGCCTTTTTTTGATTACCCTGTTGTTGATATATATGAGCCATGTTATTGTAAGCAGAAGCACTACCGCTTAAATCATTGATCTCTTTTGAAATATTCAGACTCTCTTGATGATATTTCAAGGCCATATCAAGATTTCCCTGTCGCATATATAATATTCCAATATTATCCAGGCAGATTAGAATGCCATTCTTATTTCCAATTTCTTGATGAATATTTAAACCGCGCAGAAAAAACCCTAGTGATTTCCCGTAGTTTCCCATTGTTAAATAACATACTCCAAGATTTGTAAGATTCCCAGCAATCCCTTTTTTGTTAGAAATTTCATTTGATAAAACAAGTGCTCTAGAAATATAATCTATTGCTTTAGGGTATTCGGCTTTTGATAAATAGGATAGTCCTTGGCAAGAAAGAGCTCTTTGCATATAATTTTTATAGCCCTTCTCTTTAGCAAAATCATATTGAATTTGAGCAAAAAATAAAGTTGAATCAGGATCGGAATCCACATAACCATCCCAAATGAAACTGTATAATGCATCCAACCTAACAGAGTCGTGTTTATTTTTATCTTGCCAAACAGACCATAAGGAGTCTAAATATCCGTGTGCAGATACTGAAAACGAAAATGTAAAAAGACAAACTGTAAGGATTAGCTTTTTAATATTCATCGGTTAATATGATGTTAAAAGATTAAATATACTAAAACGTTTAGTACTTAACTACATAAATTTATGTAACCTAATTCAGGCAATTGATCTTTGTCTACAATTATCGTTTTGGCTATTCCATAATAATTCATTGAATACTAATGACAGATCTCTTGGCGTTTATTATTGTGTTTTAAAGACAAATAGTTTTATTCAAACAAAAGAAATTATTTTTATTAATAATATGAGGAGTGTTATTATACTCTTATTTTCCTTTCTCTTTTTTTCATGTGAAAAAGAAGATTTTCCAAGAAAGAAAGAATTGATTGGAACTTGGATTGAAGAGACCAGTAGTCAAAATAAAGCAAAATTGAAATTCACTGATGAAAACCTGTATATAATTGGGATTAATTCAATTGATACATTTAATTATTATTTAGATAATGAAAGAGAAGCTCTCAAGCTGTTTTTTAAAAATAATTTGTCAGCTGGTGAAAGTTCACATAACATTCTTATTAATAAAAGACAAAATGAGCTTTCAATTACATCAATAATTCCAAGTACTAATGATTCATATAAGCAATTTAAAAAAGAGTAACTTTTTGAGGTGTTAATTGGTCTACTTTGATACAAGGAAGCCTTATCTTCGTATAAATTATTAGTGAATGAAATACATTTTCTGTATAGTTAAAGCTAAAAGCCAAATTAAAGTTTTATATTGTGGTTAGTGCTCCTAAGTATCTGAATATAAAGTGTTAGGTACGTCATTACCATTCAAATAGTATAGTAAACATATCTTTCAGTTTTAGTTCTAATTAATATATACAGATTAAAATGAAAAAAATTCTCTTCTTATTAGTTATTATTTTTACTACTCTGTTTGCAAATGCAGAAGTTTTAAAAAAGGATTCCTTACTAAAAGTTTGGAATAATAAAACACTTGCCGATACCATACGTGTACAGGCATTGCATAAGATCGCTAGAGATATTTATTTTAATCTAGATAAGGACTCATCCATTTTTTATGGACAGATTGAGTATGAATTTGCAAAAGAGAAGGGTCTTAAATTAAACCTTGCTAATGCAATGACATTAATGGGTGTTGCTTATTTGAGTGCTGGTAAGAACTCCAAAGCACTAAATTATTTTAAACAAAGTCTTCCCATTTACCAGGAAATAGGATACAAAAGAGGTATTGGTGCAGTAGCTGTAAATATTGGTGCAATCTATTCGTACAATAGTGATTTTAAAAATGCATTAAAATATCATTATGAAGGATTGAGCATATTTAAAGAGATCAATGAAAAGCCATTTATGGCTAATGCTTTAATGAATATTGGTGGAGCTTACTATAGTCAGGAAGAGTATAGAAAATCGATCGGGTATTTCCAAATGGCTCTCAAGATTCATCAGGAATTGGAATCACCATTTGGAATTGCAACTGCTTTTTTGAATATCGGGCAAGCCTACTTTGAACTTAAGGAATATTCTAAAGCTTTATTCTATTCGAAGAAGGCATTGAAGATTAGCCAGGAAAATTCTTACGATTATATCTCTGGCAGAGCAATGGGTAGTATAGGAAGTGTTTATTTGTTTGAGGGTGATTTAAAGAAAGCCATTTTATGGAATGAAAAAGGAAATGAAATTGCAAAAGAAACAGGAGATATCAAAGATCGGATTGGCAGAAACACAACTCTTTATGAGGCATACAAGAAATTGGGAAAGGGAGATATTGCACTTTCATACCTCGAAAAAAATGCGGCATTAAAGGATACGCTTAAAAAGGAAGCAAACTTAAATCAACTTCAAAAAATGGAGTTTGATAAAGAATGGAAGGCGGATAGTTTAAAACAGGTTAAACGAGATTTGGAAGCAGAACAAATGTTGCAGGATGAAGTAAATAAAAAAAATAATTCTAGAGTGCTAATGGTTGTTTCTGCCATACTTCTTCTTTTGCTATCATTCGTGCTATATAAACGTTTGAAAAATACACGAAAATCGAAAGCAGAATTGCTAGAAGAAATGGAGCTTTCTGAAAACTTATTGCTTAATATTCTTCCGGTAGAAATTGCTGATGAATTGAAACGTACAGGAAAAACGGAAGCCAGAAATTTTGATCTTGTTTCCATCTTATTTACCGATTTTGTTGGGTTCACCGAATTATCATCTAGGTTAAGTCCCGAAAAGTTAGTAGGAGAAATAAATGTTTGTTTCAAAGAGTTTGATAGAATTATAAGCAAGCATGGCGTAGAAAAAATAAAAACAATTGGCGATGCTTATATGGCTGCCGGCGGACTTCCGGTTTCCAGTACTGACTCTGTGAAAAACACTGTAATTGCCGCTATAGAAATGCAGAAATTTATTAGCAAACGCAAAGCGCAGAATGATGAATTAGGAATTCCAGCTTTTGAAATGCGACTTGGAATTCATACAGGTCCAATTGTCGCAGGAATTGTAGGAATTAAAAAATTTCAATATGATGTTTGGGGTGATACTGTAAATACCGCAAGCAGAATTGAAAGTAATGGCATGTCTGGAAAAGTAAATATTAGTCAAGCAACATTTGAAATTATAAAAGAAAATCCAGAATTTATTTTTGAAAATAGAGGAATGATTTCGGCCAAAGGAAAAGGGGAGATTGAAATGTATTTTGTGGAAGGTAAGAAATAACACTATATTAACTTACCAAATCTCTATCCCTAACAAAAAAACTACGCAATCTAGCATTAAACTAAGAAAACAAATGTAATTTTTTTTTAAATCTATTTCTTTTACCAAGGCTTTACTAAATGATGATATATTTAATTGTCTTATTCTAAAACAGTGTAATGCTATTTCAAGACAATACATGTTGAATGATTTTATTGAAGAAGTTTAACAAACAAAATACATATCAATTTCTCCTTTACCTTTTGCATTTATGCGGCCTCTATGTTGACATTGAAATATATCTTTAACTTTTTCAAAAGTTGTCTCGCTGATGTTTATTTTTCCTACATCTCCAGAGGATTCCATGCGTGAGGCTGTATTCACTGTATCTCCCCAAATATCATACGCAAACTTTTTAACGCCTACAATTCCTGCAACCACCGGACCTGTATGAATACCGATTCGAATGTCAAAGTATGGAAGACCAGCACCAAGTTTGCGAACCTTTACATCCTCTATAAATTGCACTATTTCTATAGCAGCATTTATTGCATCTATTGCATGGGTTTTATTTGTGGTAGGAAGTCCACCAGCAGCCATATAACTATCACCAATTGTTTTTATCTTCTCCATATTATTTTTTTGCATGATCGAATCAAATGCAGAGAAACATTCATGAATATCTTTAACCAATTCTTTAGGATTCAACTTTTCTGAAATAGACGTAAAACCTTTGAAGTCGGTAAAAAGTACAGTAACTTCTTCTATCAATTTTGCTTCAGCCTCTCCCTTTTCTTTTAATTCCTCTGCAACAGCTTCGGGTAAAATATTCAACAATAATTCTTCACTACGAGCTTTCTCTTTGCTTATTTTATTTCTTTGTCTATAAACTACAATTAAGAAAATCAAGGCACCGACTAATCCAATAATTATTGAATAACGAATAATACGTTCTTTGAATTCCTTTCGATCTTGTTCGGCTATAATTGCCGACTCTTTCTTATCAAATTCATAAGCCATTTTCTCTTGAATCGTTTTTTCCAAAGACTTTTCATTTAAAATACTATCGCTATAAAGCTTAAACAGGCTTTGATTTTGATACGCACTTTTCCAATTCCCTACTGCACTATCAAGTCGAGTTAAATTTTTATAGCTATCTTTTATATACTCCTTACTTCCAATTAATTTTGCTAATATCAAAGCATTCTTTATATTTTCCGATGCGAGAGTATAGTTCGGTTCACTTAAATATACATTTGCAATAAGATTATAAGTATTTGCTTGACCTCTTAAGTTTCCAGATTCTTTAAACAATTTAAGTGCTTCGTGATAATTCATTAATGATTCTACAATATTTTTCTTAAGAAAATAGACTTGTCCAACATTATTAAAAACAACAGCTGCTGCTCTTTTATCTTTTATTTTCTTAAATACCTTAATAGCACTTGAAAAATAATTCAAAGCGTCTGTATAATTACCCTGCTCTTGATATATAATACCAATATTGTGATTGTTTCTAGCAATGAAAATTTCATCTTTTAATGAAACATGTATAGCTTTTGATTTTTTGAAATAGCTCATTGCCTCAGGAAATTTTTTCATTTGCCAATACACCAATCCAAGCGTGTTATAACTAGTTGCAATCCCTTTTCGGTCACTTATGTTTTCGAATATTTTCAAGGATGAGAACAAATTTTCCAATGCTCCTGGATAATCTCCTTGTAACCAATTTATCAAACCAATTCTACCTAAAGCAGATGCTTCACCATTTAAGTAATTTAAACTTCTTGATAAAAGTATAGCCTCCGTTGCATAATTTCTTGAACTCATGTAATCGCTTTTGTAAATCATTTCAGAACTCAAAGCCACAAGCGTTTTCACTTTATTTGAATCTTCTTTAGAATTTGAAAGCTCAGAATTTAATGAATCTATCTTAGATTGCTGTGCAAAGAGCAATGAACTGCAAAGCATAATAGCAAGCAAGAAATTAATTTTCATAGGAAATGTGGTATAAGTAGAATTAAATTATTAAAGGTAAAGATTATTTAAATATTGCAAATACCGCCTTTTTTAACCACCTCAGACCAGTCTGAATTGACGATCGATTTCAGGCGAAGATTTTATTTTTCGGCTGTAATCTTGTTGTTCAAATTTATTAATTAATTCTCATTATTTATACTCGATTCTTCAACCTCTTTTTTGTTTCGTTTCCTTAAAAATTAGAAGGGATTCTAATTTTATTTTTATCATTTCTGTAATCAATTATAATAGATTTTTATTAGCTCTATAGGTGGTCAATTTGAACCGGAATGATGTTGTTAATTTGGACCGGACAGAGGTGGTCAGTTAAAATCGGCGAAGGGTGGTTAATATGGCCGGATTTAGCGGCAATTCCTAAAACCAAAATGTCACTTCGATATATCTAAAGTGCATTCAAAAACTTAAAGAATTCATGACCACACGAACACACTAGCACGACCTGTCCCGATTTATCGGGACGAAGACACGAAAAATGTGGCCCTATGAGGGTGTTAATTTAT
>JAULBY010105298.1:0-27304 GCA_032358315.1 Ophiocytium majus
AGGCTGTGCAGGCTGCTGTGGTCCCCCCTGCTGCATAAGTGCCTTGAGCACAGATGGTGCAAGCTCCGGCAGAGTAGGTACCATATCCCACCGCACACACTGAGGAAAGCAACAGCACGTTGTAAGATGGCAGTACAGAGCATAGCACAGCATAAATGATTGATCCGATATGGATCCCCTGTCCTGTACAGCTTCGCCCTGTACCGGCGGGTCTTGTGCGAACATTGTGCGACGCTGCCACGTGCGGGGACACACCTAGTATGCCACCAGCGTGGTTACATTAGGTGACATTCCGCCGTTCGCATCACATCATTTTGGTTCGAATGCAGCATACACACCCGCAGCAAAACGACGGGGTTGAGCTGGCGAGGTCAATTTCGAGCAGAAGACAACCTCACCGTTGCACTGTGTCGAGGAAGACGAGCCGGTGGCTGATGTGGTCAGGCCGGTGCCGCAGGCAGCACATACGGCGGTGCCCCCAACCGCCGCATATGTGCCCACCGCACAGATGGCACAGGCCCCAGCGGAATAACTGCCATACCCCGCGGCACACACTGGCAAGTGGAACAACGGCACAGCGTGAGGACAGCAGTCATAGTTCCCCGCCTCGTGCACCAGCAACACATGATGACCATCATGGCAGTGGAGTGACATCGGACAAGGCATAGAAATGACTCCATTTCAGGCACTACACAGTGTTTGCCCGTGTTGCAGGTAAAAGCTGTCTGGGCAGTGGTTGCCCAGGTCATGAAAGCCTTCAGGAACCATTCAAATGCTCGGTGCAATGCGACATGACAGATAATGGCTGAGATGCTCCAGCGACTACTTGACAATCCTGGCAGTGACTTGTGTGCGAAGAGTCGCGATCACACAGAGTGAGGGGGCTGCAGCACCACCTCGCTTGTCAGTACACAGCAGTCACAATGGTTGCTACACACAGTGTCACCCCGCCAATGTGTGTAATCACCATGCAGTTGCAAGTGGCGCTGATGCAACTCCAGGAGCTGGCTTCCACTATCTTGCTCTGAGTCAGCGCACTGCCTCTTAAACCAGCATGTGACAGCTACTAGCAGCGCAATGTGGCTTACCGCTGCACTGTGAGGACAAACTTGCCCCGGTGCTGGCCGTCCAAAGCCCAGTGCCACATGCCGTGCAAGCAGCCGTGCCCCCCGATGCAGCGTAAGTGCCTTGGGCACACACGGTACAAGCTCCAGCAGAGTAGCTGCCGTAGCCAGCGGCGCATACTGGTCGCGCGGATGCACCAAACAGGCAAAGCAGACAAATTTGGACAAGGCGCACGTGGTCCATTCATGTTCTCCCAGAATGCATCATGGACGGCACCACTGAGCGCATGTCACGAAGTGCGCGCATGACACCAGCCGCAGACAGGACACACATGACTGCAGCGGTGGTGCATCTGTAGTGCACCGCAGTGATGGCATGCCCAACACCAACCAGCCCACAATGTCATGCTCCGCAGCACTGGCAGCCCTTCATTGTTGCTTTGTACGGTACCACAGGAGAACTGTCTCACCTGCGCAAGACGTTGAGCCAGTTGATGTTGTGGTGACACCTGCGCTACAGGCGGAGCATGCTGCTGTGGTGCTTCCGGCGGAGTAGTATCCCACCGCACATATTGTGCATGCTCCAGCGGAGTAGGTGCCATACCCTCCCTTGCAGACTGACACCACGCGGGCAGGGAGTGGCACATGTACCTACGTTAGATCTGCCGACACGGGGTGTGCTGCCAGCAGCCACTGGCAGCCAATAGCTGCTGATGCAGACACATGACTTGGCTGCCAGTTGGTCAAAGTAGTTGCTACTAACATGACAAGCCGTGACATAATATGACTTGAGTTGCTGGCACAGTTAAGTGAAGCGGTGCTGCTATGGTCCAGGTGCAAGCATCCGCTGTGCTCATGGCCATTTACATGGCATATTGCGTGCTTCACCGCGAAGCTCAGTGACGGCAACCCAGTGCATGCTACGGGCGGGAATACCGTGTAGGGCATGAGTCCCAGGACCAAAGCAGGGCATGGAGGTGGTCGACAATTCGGTGATGCTGCTACCGTGCCCTGTTCAGTAACAGCCAACTTCCCATTTGCGATATCAGGCAGTGTTTGCTTGCTGGAATATTTTGTCCAGCATTTCATTCGCGAGCCAGTGCTTACCACTACATGCCGCCGATGAGGTCCCGCCCGTGCTGGTAGTGGTCAAAGTGGTACCGCAGGCTGTGCATGCTGCGGTGCTGCCACCCGTGGAGTAGTAGCCCACTGCACATATCGTACACACTCCAGCACTGTACGTCCCGTAGCCGGCCGCGCACACTACAAATCAAGTGTGCAACAAGAACACCAATCAGCACATCAAGGGCAAATCTCATGATGTCAGGGGCGGCACCCGGTGCTTGATGATACACATTCATCATGTGCCTGCTTGCTTAGTGACACTTTGTCAGTGGCCACCAGTGGCACCTGTGACCTGCAATTGGCCTGGCAGTTCATTTGAGGTGTAAGGTGCTCACGGCAAGCGGGGTGAATGGAATAAAATTGCCAGCAGTGCTGTCATTAATGGCATGCATGGCCGGTGCATGTGCACACAACCACTGTGACACTAGTGGTACAAACTACAACCTGCTTGCCGTGTTTATAATCAATATGCAACAAGTTCTGGCAGCTGCTAGTCCTTGCATGCCAATGCTGGTGCCAGACTCTGAGGTAGTTATGTAAAGCATTGCAGCAGGGTACAGCGAGGACCTCGCAGGTAATGGAGTGAACAAGTTGGAAGTATGCACACATACACAACAATGTTAACTGTGGGTATAAAATGAGGTGTGAGGTAGGGACTCCAGACGGCCGTATATCCTACGGCGGGCCGGCCTGCCCACTCGAACGTCCCGCTCGCCTCTCGACCTGGCTCCAGTGGTGTGCTCATGGCAAGCTGTGACGCAAGAGGCAGCCTGGGCATAATGATTTCATGGTCCGCTTCCGAAGTGAGTCATGCAGCAACCCCAGTCTGCGCAGCGCGCATCACTCAAAATCACCCGCCACCTTAGCTGCAAGTAGGGCTTACCATTACATGAGGCAGATGATGTTGCACCCGTCGATGTCGTAGTCACGCCAGTGGGGCAGGCTGTGCAGGCACCTGTGGTCCCCGCTGCCGAGTAGTAGCCCACTGCACATTTTGTGCACGCTCCGCCACTGTAGTTGCCATAGCCAGCAGCACACACTGGAAGCACGCATTGGGTGCGTGTGTCAGTCCTGCATCTGCATGATGGACTGCGCCAGATATTGTGTTTCGCATCATGCAACCACCATGGTGACAGCAGTGGTGCCACCAACACAGACCAGCGCACAGCTCCCGATCATGCGCACAGCACACCAGTTTCTTTCCCGGCAGTGTTTTATCCGTACCCAACAGTCTGAGACCGAACTGCAGGGACGACCACCAGCACCGCCCGGGGACAGTAACTATTTCATATAGTAAATAATTTAATAATGGTAAGTTATGTGGGTGAGCATGTCTACAGCAATCACTGGCAGCTGATGCAACAGACTCGCTACTCTGTGATGCTCTTGGTGATGCTATTCACTACTGGCACCGGTTTCCGAGCCCCACAACCAACACATCCCTACCACACAGCACGCAGGAAAAGGCCATGCAAGACAAGCCCAAGTTGTAGCAAGGTGCCAAAGTTAATTTGCATTGCCAGAGCACTGCTGGAACATGGCTGCCCAACACACATGATGCACATGTAACACGTAATACACATGCATACATACTCGAAGTATATACATATGTATCTCGGAGTGCTGTACATGTGGGTACATTGGTGTGGCAGCCACGGCCGCGTGCCATATCATTTGCCATGCGCACAAGGTACATGTAGCGACTGCGCCCAACTTTGATGCCAACCGCTGTCAATCGAAGCCCCATTATGATGCTGGCAGATTTTGAAGCTGTGGAGAGTCTGACCCTCAACACATGATCAGCATAGTGAAATATGCAGCCCTGCACCCGCATCTGGAGGGCACGTCTAAGGCAGAGGCGTGAGCGGCAGATAGGACACCAGATATTGTAGTTGAGAAGTCGATGAGGTCAGATGCTGGGCCCAGCGCAAAGCACCCACAACTTCTCATTGCTCATGATAGCTCCGGTACGCTTGTAAGGTGCATTGCTACCAGCAGGGTAAACCTTACAGGTAGGCGGTCTCACTGGATTCTCTTGGCTGTACAACAGCCACTCTATCGCCATGTTAAGACAGCACAAGTCATACACAGCCACTGTGCAAGTACCTGGGCAGGAGGAGCTGCCTGTTGCTGTGTTGGTGAGCCCCGTCGCACAAAACGAGCACGCCGCGGTGCTGCCACCAGCAGAGTAGCGGCCCACCGCACATATTGTACATGCTCCGCTACTGTAGGATCCATAACCTGCGGCGCACACTGTGGAAGAGAGCATCATCACCACGCAAGGACGCACAGGCATGAGTGCACGCCAAGCACCTTAGCAACTGCCACGGCAGACTATGACAACACAGCCTTAGGTTTCACACCATCCGGACACTGTAAGACACCTCCAACCGGCAGCACACAAAGCACAGCATTGAACTTGAACTGTGTGGGCAGAATTATGCGGCAAGTAAACAGCTCGTCCTGCTGCTGGTGATGTTTGGCACCTGGTCCATCTATCAGGGATGCCAAGGTCCCGTGGTGCGCGCCCACCTGGAGATCATTGAAAAACGGCATTATACATGATAGCACCGAGATGCTCAGTGGTTCACCATGCAGTGGTTCCACCATGCTGACCACTGTGGTCGCAAGGTTTTTGTGATGTACATCGTGCTCAGAAGTGCGATGTCAGGTGATGCATGATGATCTCTCACCAGTGCATTCTGAAGACGCTGTGTTTCCAGTACTGGTGGTCGAAGTACCGTTTGGGCAGCTTGTGCACGAATACGTGCTGCCGGAAGGTCCGTAGGTCCCTACGGCACAGCATGAACCTGACGAAGCCGTGCATACTGCACACGGGCGAAAGATGGAGCATTTGATGAGGTGCATATTCCAGAAGCATACAGGCTCGGCACACCAGTGGCACCCAGCAAGAAACCTGAACCGGACATGCTCGATCGACATCCAGCAAAAAACAGTGCTAGTTGACTGTCAGCAGCTGCTGTTCAACCAGCCTCTGCTAGACATTGTGAGCCCAACCAGCCATACTTTGCACTGTGATAGCGTCATGCAGCTGGCACCAGCAATTTGAAGACAGTTGTGTCATTCCCTACCATGGTTGCAATGCTAAGTAAAGGATACCACGTTTGCGCGTACAAGCATGAGGCAGCAATGGCAAAGTCTGGCCACCGGCATGACATGTATTTTACGCAGTGACACTTGGCATACCCTTGAAGTGGTGGCAGCACTTTGAGTATCATGTACAGTAGCTGCTGGTCATACGGCGGCTGGTGAGCTGCAGCGGCTGGAACAGTTCCTAGCAGCTGGTGTTGGCACCAAGGCCCTTGCACCATTGTGATAGTGCAACCCCGGTAGCTGTACAAGTGTCAGCAAACACATCTACGGCAACACACAGTGTCACGCAGGCCCCACAATTTATGCGCCTTCTTTAGCGCACAGACACCAGGGCAATGAGCTGCTTTGTGCCTCACTGTGAAAGAAAACTAAACGGTTGCTAATCAAGCCCAAGAACTGCCTTGCCTGAGGCAAAATGCGACGCCAAAGCCTATGTGGAGTGATTACACCTACAGTAGAATCAAGTGGCCCGCCTTACAAGCGCCTGGCCCACTCAGTACCCTTGTGGGCTAACGATAGTGCAGAGTACACAAACAGCAACTTGAAGGCTTACTCAGGTGGTGCTGCCAAAATCAGGCGCGGCGGCCTGCACTGCCATACACAGAACGCACGTTCACAGCTTCTGTCAGCAGCCTGAATGAGCCACAAGAGACACTTGCCAATGGCGTGAACACTTTTACCACACACAATGCCACCAATCCACCATGAACCTCACCGCATTCAGAGATGGTGACGGCCGGGCCATACCCGGTGGTCGAAGTTCCGGGGCACTGGGTGCAGCTGGGGGGCGGAGGCAGGGGAGGGGGGGGCGGGGGGGCGGGGCACCGTGACGGAAGCAGCAGCGGTGGGCCATAGGTCGGAGCAGTGGCGGCAGCATCTGGCTGAGCGGCGGTGCGGCAGCCAGCCACGTCACACAGAGCGTCGCGCGCGGAGCGGCGCAGCAATCATGGTCAACGGGTCCAAGGTAGCACATGGCAGACATGCAACCTGAGTGGCATGCTGGCGCCGCACACACCCGCCTGGGTGGGTCGGGCCGCAGGGGACCATCGGGCGGAAAGAGTGCAGCTGCTGGGCGCAGCGGGTGGCGTTGAGGCAGGGCGGGCACCCCGATTGGGTGGTGCTGGGGACAGACCCCAGTTGGGGGGACCCCTGCCCTGCCTCAGCCCACGTGTGCATGCAGCCTGCACACGCCAGCATACTGGGAAGCAACAATTAGTGCTACAACTAGTAAAGCTTTGATGGGGAAGGAGGGCTGCGGCGGTTGTTGGGTGTCTGTGTCGTCTGTTTGTGGGCTGCATGCGCGCTCAGCTGTGGGAAACATTCGGAAGTATATACTTCTAGAAGTATGAACTTGAAATACATATGTATATATGTAGTATTACGCATACCACACAGTTCACACTTCTGTCTTAAGTGATTCAGAAGTACAATGTACTTCTGAAGTTTACTTCAGGGTAACTGTTACCGTACTTCAGTAGTACTACTTCAGAAGTATGATACACCGTGGTATAGTACCTTGATTTATGTTTTCACAAGTTCATACTTTTAAGTATGTACCATGCATACATCAGCCACAAGCTGCGGTGCACACGGCCTGGGGCAACCAGCATGTGGTCCCACAATGACCGGTATTAGCTGGTGAAGTGGCATGTGTACTAGACCTTACACTGTGGCATGTTGCCAGCGCAGCCCAATGGCTGTCACAGCAGCTTCACACGGCACATCAGGTGGTCAACCAACCTCAGCTTCTACACCATCAAAGTTTTAACCAGCACTACTGTAACACACACCACTGCAAGAAGTGTACACATACTTCTGAAGTAGATGTGTTGTTTTGATACTCTAGTTTTAAAACCTACTGCACAGCATGTACCAGGTGCAACATCATGTGCAACGACTGCACCTGGTCCACCAGCAGCAGGACAATGCCATGTTGTGTAAAGTGTGCGGCAAATTACTATGCGCAGATCCCTCGGTGCAGCAACAGCAGCAGCTTGGCAAGGCCACCCGTCACCACATTTCGTTAGGCACTGGCAGATTCCTGCGCCTCCTTCATCACACAATGACAAGTGTCGCATAACAGCTGCTGACAGCACATGTGTGCCATGGTTGCGGTACACTGCTGCCATTACGCGCTTGCAGGTCCGGTGCCGAACTCCCTTGGCAACCCGCAACAGCTCACTGACCTGTCTGTTGAGCCGCCAGCACTGTAGTAGCCCTGGGCGCATATAGGGCAGTAGCCGCCCATGTAGGGTCCCCAGCCAGCCTGGCACACTGTTCAACAGACAACATGAGCCAGGTCAGAGTATCGCACCGCCTGCACATACATTGAACTCGCGGGCACCGCTGCAAGGTTGTTTCGAAACACGTGGAGCATACCGACGTGCCCATCGCAGACATGACACCACATTGTCATGGTCTTCCAGTCAAGATGGGTGTCAGCCTGTCAGTGAGATGAAAGATACAGGTGAAGCTGCTGAATTGGCGGGCAAGCGCTCATGCACTCACATGTCACAGTGCCTTAAATCACTGCCAGAGGCGAAAACCTGGATATTGCTCAACCTGCCTTGATGCTTGCAGATGAAAAAACATTGAGCATGAGGTTTATCATAATGCTAGAAGTTGATGTATGAAGCTGATGGTGATTCATTATTTTGTGAGTTTAACAGCTTTAAGTTAGTCATGTGAGTGCCAGCAAAGCATGCCTGTTATCTGGGCTTAATCAGCAGCTGATGCGCAGGTCAGCAAGCCAGACTGAGTGCCACCTGCACAAGGCTAGTAACATCTGCTTGTGCGCAGCCGAGGTGGTCTGCCCGGCTTAAAGTTTACAATAACGTACTTCTCTGGTTCTATACCACATACTTCTGTGAAGTACTGCAGAAGTACATAATGTACTGGTATCACTGAAGCCCTGGTATGGTAGATGTTGAAGCAACGGTGGATCGAAAAACTGTCATGCGGCGTTTTTCTGCCACTCAGGGTCGCATTGCCAACCAGAGATATGCAAGGTGGCAGCATATCTACATCTTAAAAAGGGTTAAAGTGTCAGCAAGTTTGTGTGCCTTCCCGCCTCCCTATACATCCCAGGGCCTCTGGCCTCACCTGTGCAGTCACTTGATTGTGTCGCACCAGTGGCGGCGGTCCACAAGCTGATAGGGCACCATGTGCACACACCGGCAGTACCCGCGGGGGCATACGAGCCCGCGTCACACGGTGCACAGGCCGTGGTGTTGTAATGGTAACCATACCCAGCAGTTGCACACGCTGGCAATCCGACAACAGATACGTATATAGCAAGTTGCACACGCAGCTCAGATGTCAGCACACCCTTGAGCAGGAGCAGTCACAGGCCAGCATCATCACCAAGGAGCGTCATGATGCCAGTGGTTCAGTCAAAAATATGGTGGATGAAACTTTCAGGCACATGCCACTTAGTCTAGATGTTTGCCAACGAGAATCTTCAACGTACAGGCAGCAACGTACAGGCAGCAACGCTGATGGTCATCATTTCACAGTTTGTATAGGTCTGGGGTGCTTCTTGTCGATGGCTCGGCAAAACTGCAGCCTGTACTTCGTACTAGCAGCCTAGGTGTAACTGTCTCATAGCAAGCACGCATTGCCACTTGCAGGAGACTCAGTTACCACATGCTATGTCTCTTACGTCTTCACAGACGGAGTGTCACTTGGCTGGCATTTAGTCCAAGTGGCTTGATTAGTATAACATCAAGTGCACATTACCTGCCAAGACAGGGTGGTGGGCCAGGCCCTCAGATACAGTGCCAGCAGTGGCACCACCACCATTGGTTCCACAGCTGGTACCAAAGCATGCGAGACCTTATAGTTGTGGTAAATGGCACCTAAACAGCGCTGCCACCGCTGCCATGCCTTCCATATCATTCATTTATTGGTCCTGAGTGACCGTATAGTACGTCATAGGCATTGTCACAGTGCCACACGATGTACTGGGCGGCACGGCAATGGCTGGCGTAACATGTTGCAACTTTTAAGTTAATATACTTGCCAATTGACACTTCCAGGTAGTTGAATATGTACTAATTGGCGCACCCTTCTTGACAGTGCAGGGTGTGCTTTCACCAGGTCTGGCACTGCTCCCCAAGCGCCACCACCTCACTTGCGGACAGCAGGTAAGTCCAACATTATGTGAGGTCTCGTGAGGCACCACGCCCAGCGGCACTGTTTGAATCAGACTTTGACAGGGCACTCAATGTCGCAGTTTGTACTTGCCTGTATCTGTCTTGATCAGGGGCCGCACATAGTACACACTGTTACGCCAAGAATCGCCGCACGTTCCAGCTGCATCCCATGGCTCTGCACAGGCCATCGCACAGGTGCTGTCGAGATCGCGCCCATATGATCCAAAGCTGTTTATTTGCCATTGCAACGCGTACAAAACAGACTCTGAGGCACTTGCAGTGGCAGCTTGGTTGTGACCGGTGCTACTGAGCGGCAGGTGGCTACGCATATTACCTGTATGTGACCATGCCATATGTTTTTAAGTTCAACTACAGTAACACTAACAGTTTGCGTCTGCTGCAGTTACACATCACTGGAACATGCGAGAGTGCACAATTGTTACAGTGGCCCAGCCACATGCAGCTTGGCGGTGTTACGTTGCTACTGTAAGGCGCCAAGAGCCATGCACATGTGCCACGTGAGGGCTTGCACATCAGCCTCTGGACAACGCCAATGGAGGTGGGGTGGGTCGGCTTGCCATCATGGTGCAGAAATCATAGCGCATCGCTGCAGCAGCTGTGTACCGCTGCTGCACTGCCAGGTGCCTCACCTATCTGAGCACCAGCACTGATGGAAGGCCACGCCAACGCCAGTGCAGGTGGAAAGCAAACGAGCATGACACTTGATGTCAGCGTGGCAAGTTTAAGAATCAGGAAAGTGAGTGGATGCAACAAGGCATAAAGTGGTGCGTCAACTTAAACGTGGCGGGTGGCGGTCCAGTAAGGACGAGCGTCGTGCCACACCCCTGTTGGCAACGCATATTATTAGTGAGCACCAACCCGTGTCAAACCATCGCACCGCCAGCCTCCTTTCCCAATGCCTGGCAGGTTGCTGCCAGTGTCACCGGGCCTTTTGGTGCCTCGCTAGACTGCTCAGTCAGCCCTCAGCCCGGCAATACTCCCTCATTGCAAACATATGTGCCACCCGGGCCATCGCAGCTTGACAATGTCTTCCAGCTATACAAGTCGAGCAGTCTTTAAGTTAGAGGTACTACTACTGTAGTACTTAGTAACCATGCCGCCAAGGGTTTGCGGCAAGCACCAACTTGAACAACCAGTGCCGTTCATCTCTTGAGGTTGAGGCACCAAAATAACATGCCATTCTGCAGCAGCAGCTGCCAAGCCGGACGCCAATTTTGAAGTATGATGGCCAATTTTGAAGTATGATGGCCAACCAATTTCCTGGACGCCTAGCCACCAAGGCAGCACCACATGTTGCATGTTGTCATATGGCTGACAGTGTGTGCAAGGTTCAGTTGTATTACTAACCCTTACACCCATGCACCCGTCTCAGCATCAGATTCTGCAACTGTCCATCCTACTAGTAGCCTTGCCAACGCTCACTGTGGCCGAAAGCGGAGTCACTGTCACAGTGGTAGTCTAAGAGTGACCTCGCTTTCTTCACGCACTTTTCTATGATGGCGGGTAGTCTCAGCTGGGCTGGCCCTGAGTTCAATAGAACAAAAATGAGTTCCCTGAGCCGACACCAGGTCCTCCGAGTCACAAGCCATTGACCAGCCTACTTCACCTCGCATGCGGCTGTTGTTGACTGTGCTGACATGTGCACCAATGCTTACAGGGTAGTACTACGGTGACCGCTGCATGCAACGTACTACACAGTACCGGTACTGTAGTATAATAGAAGTACTGTACCTCAGTAGTGTAAATTGCTTAGGAGCAGGCAACGAGTAGTGCCGATAACTAGTTTCACCATCATACTGAAACTTAAGTTGCACACTAAGTCTTGCTGACAGGACCTGGTCCTGGAGCACACCTGGTCTAGCAGACTGCAGATGCATGATGTCATGACACCGTGACAACAGCCATCCTGTTATAACCATGCCATTGGTAGTGTACTGACACCAGGTCACTGTGCTCAAATTCGGAATCCATATTCGGCTCCACATCCAATGTCTAAAACTCAAGCACCCGAACAAGCACGTACCTCACCACCATACTGGGAACCTGGGAAGGCATGCGCATGGCACACGTCACAGCCGCCGCAAGTGTAAGGTGTCAGTGTCTGGACCAAAGTTTTGTGGTATTCGCTGACAAAGCATGTTCATGTTGCCTGTGCACCTACCAGTCGCCAATGACATTCAGGTGCTAAGTTTGACAAACCACCTGCATGTCGATCCAGTGACTGCCATGGCTGCCGCAGGCTCAGCCTGGACCAGGCGCCATGCCTGGGTGGGCGAAAATGACATTTAGTCATGACATGTTGATGCTAACAGACGGCGTCGCAGCGGCTGCTCATGCCTTTAAGTTACCCATAGGCTACTTCTAATGGTTACCGTAGCCCCTGTCTTACTGGGCACGCGGCATGCGATGTCACTGTCAGGCATGCCAGGCGTCCGGGTGGCCCAGGGCAGGCCGGCCCGCGGTAGGATACACGGCTGTCTGACGTCTCTTCCCCTGAGTCACACCCACTTACACAGTGTGCTGCCAGTAAGTTACTCAGTAACCTGCTACGACTCCTGGTGTGCCAGGGCCTGGCGCTGCAAACAAACTCTAGCACCAGGGAACAGCAATGGCTGCGGCATACCACCAAGTTTTTCCAGATAGCTTGGGGTGCCCACCTGCAAACTTGTAGCCCAGGCCATAACACCTGTTGATGCCAATGCCGCACAGCAATGCAACATAATATGCTATCAAAAGAAAGGGCAGTGGCATATAATGATGG
The DNA here is from genome assembly GCA_032358315.1 of Ophiocytium majus. Taxonomy (NCBI): domain Eukaryota; class Xanthophyceae; order Mischococcales; family Ophiocytiaceae; genus Ophiocytium; species Ophiocytium majus. The sequence continues at coordinate 12,240 of JAULBY010105298.1, forward strand.
CCCCATGCCATTGGGCAGGAGGCTGAGCGCGCACTTTGCAGACTTGTACCGGTAGTTCAAGCTGCTCAAGCTGTAGCGCCAGGTCCTTAGGCCATGTCGACGCCATTGCATTTGGCTACTAGTAACACCTCTAGACGTACTATTAGGATAAATTAAATAACATTGCAGCTGCAATCACAGTGTGCCATTGCCATATCAAAATGCACCACAGTGACTGGCAGCGTGGTGGCACATTGTCAAGTTGTGGTGCTAGCTGAAACTTAAACATGGCCAAGTGCCACGGGCAGTGCCAACGCATTGCACACCAGGTCCTACTCTCAATACCATACTGATGATAGAGTTCAAAGTCGCCATGTGCCACAGTGTGTTGCCCAGCAACGCTGACAACTCGGGGTTACCTGTCTTGGCAGGGCAGAACACCTCGCTCCTCCCAGTTGCTGACAGAATCTGCCCCTGTCGAAAATGGCATGTCCCGATCGCTGCCGTCCTTGAAGCATCCCAGAGATCCCATCGCTGTGGTTTACCCAGTCAGCAAGTTGAAGCACATGAAGCACAGGCAACGGGATTTTGTGATGAAGATAGGTCCTGAGGCTCAGTAGTTGCGTCACGGTGCTGGCCTTACTAAGGCATGCCCCAGATACGGCGTCACGGTGCTCAAGTAGCTAGTACCTTGTAGTTCTTGTGAACCGCTGAAGTCCCTACCTCACAAGTGTCAGCCGGCCTATCCGCACATGATGGTGACCGTGACAGTCACTGCGTGCTGAATTGACAATAACACACTATATTGTTAGGATGTTGGATGATTCAGAGTTGACAATTATGATCTACATAGTATTATTCAGAAGAATACTAAGTGGACTCAAAGTTTGACGTGTGTGCCATCTCGAACAGAGATTTTATGTGTGGCAGCAGCGGGTTGAGGCGTAACTATTTTTTTTCCTATGTTAGGCTAAGCTAGTATCAGCATATTACTAGGAGCATACCCAGACAAGCCCGCAAAAACTGGCAAACCAAGTTGGCGCAGCGTCGTACAAATGGTTAGTACACACAATGGCAGCGCAGTGCCACACACAGCCCCCCCAGCGGCCGCCGCGCCCTCCCACACACTGCTGCAGCAGTTCCACCCGCTGCCACGGCGCGTCTCTCCCCCTGGGCGGGCGTCGCCTATTATAGGGAATTTAAGTTGTGTGTGGCCTCAGAGGCACTTGGCAAAGCCCATTCATTTGAACTCAAGGGTGAGTCGAAGGCCCGAAGGCCCCGCAAACTGTCACTTTCCTAATTGACAGCCGCCCAGAGGGCAAGCCACGCTGTGGCAGCGTGTGTAAACCCAGGGCCTGCAGTGATGCAGCAGCAGTGTGTGGGAAGGGCACCTGCATGCCGGCGGCCGCTGGCGGGCTGTGTGTGCGCAGCTGCTGTAACAACAGTTGCAGCAGCTGACAGTGTATCCGTCCGCCAAATGTTGGCAGGCTGCCGGTTTTGCGGGCCGGACTGGGTATGACATTGTTCTGACGGAGTCCGACGTGTGTGCTGGCCCAAACTGATTGCTGGACTAAGTTGAACTTCGCAGGTCATCACGTTTGCACACACTGTATCCATCCGCCAAATTTTCGCAGGCTGCCGGTTTTACGGGGCCGACTGGGTAATACTATGTTCTGACGGAGTCCGACATGTGTGCTGGCCCAAATTGAATGCTGGACTAGGTTGAACTGCGCAGGTCATCACGTTTGCACACACTGTCACCTAGTACCGGTATACTGTAGGTAGTACTTCAATGTACTTTCAGAAGACTCAGTCTGACTGGTATTTGACTTACTAATAGTCTAGTAGAGTAGAGCACTGGCCCTAAGGCTTGCTGGTGCAATCATTATGCCACTGTGCACATACTTCCTGAAGCATGATATTAAGTAGTCAATTGGGAAGTTGGTGGTGCAGCAGTATCAATGACTGAAAGGCAGTGGCATGGCGCATTGTCTCAGATCATGAACAAGGTGTGGCACAATGCGCTGTGCGGGACTCCTACTTAGTGCACATTGTCAAGACTTAGCGCATCATTCTTAGACTAGTGACTAGTCCAGAAGTTGCCATCACTACCAGTTGTTGTAGGTGAGTTCGTGTCTTGACCTTGTACAGGACGAGATATCATCATGATGCTTGATTCAGAGCTTCTTGGAGCTGGCGCCGCCGTGTTGCCACTGTGATAGTCTTACAAGCAGAATCATTATGTTGCCACCACTATTGGTGCCACATGTCGATATGGAAGCGTTGGATTATCTTACCAGTCGAAATGTCGACCAGGTACACCCTGTTGTTGCCCACTGAGCCTGCAGCAGCAGTGCAATGTTGCATGTGCCCACATAGTCAACGTAAAGCAGTGGGGTTTTAGGCAGGACACTGTCAACCCACTGGCGAGGTTACACCCTGAGGCTCACAGCTGGCTGCGAGGTACAAGTTGAAGGTGCATGCCATCATGATGCCATGCCATGTGACGGCTGCAGCAGCTGTGGTGGACAACAAATCGAATTCCGAAGGTTCTGGCCTGGTGCCATTATGGCACACGATGCGTGTCGAGTGTGGGTTTTGCCAGTGCCTGCTTGGACCGTCACGAACCTCTCAGAGTCTGAGTCACCTCGAGCATGCACAGACCTTACAAGCTTCGAAGTTCTGCAGCAAAATGCATGTCACACCGAGGTTCTCTGTGTCCAAGAGCTTCTAAATCAATGCTGCAGTGCAGGAATGCATGCACACTCCGAATCTGACGCGCACACTGGCAGCTATTCATATGCGTGTTCAACCAGTTACTAACCGCATGTGCCTGCTGCATCACCAGCGTTGTAGCAGGTGACTCCGCTGCATGACGACGTGGCCACACTGCCGGACCACCCAAAGTAGTTGTCGCAGTAGCATTTCTGCATGTGCACACAGGCGAAGTTTGATGGACAGACTTCGCAGTCTGAGTACTGCATGACATTGTGACAGCCAGATATTATTATGCCACAGTCACTGTGTCGTGTGCCACAGACATGTGGTTACGGACTTCACAAGAAGTCCACATGAGGCATGACCTGCCATTTTTAGTAACACGGGGTGCTACACTGTGACTCTGGGTGCCATTCCAAGGCCATCTGGGTCAAAGACGAAAAAAAGCGATGTTATGTACCTTGTGCTCTGGCGCAGGCACCATGTATCAGTATGCTGCCACCAGGTCCTACCTGAGTAAAGCTGCTGACACCGCACTAGCACTAGGCACACTGCCGCAGGCGTGCGTAAATTAAATGTTAGTATAGTGGGCTCAAGATGTACACATATTGTACATGCACGTACTTCGGAAGTTACTGTACTACACACGGTGTACCAGTGGTAGGTGTTGTGCTGGGCCGCATGCCATACGCTACTGCCACTCGATGCATGTCATGACATTTGTCTGCTGCCACAACTTGGTTGAATATTACATTGGTACAGTAACAACCCACCGCGAGTGACAAATGCACCACTAGACTGACTCACTGAGTGTGAATCAGATGTGTGCAGGCGTGACATGGTGGTACCCACCGCAATGGCAGCAATGACAGCAGAGTGTGTGGTGAGCCTCACCGAACCACCATTCTGAACTCCAGCAAATCGTTTAGAGATGGCCTTGCATCCATTTATGCACCCCTGCACGCTTTTGTCCGTGGTTATGAGCGTGCCCATGTCGTTCCCATCAGTATCCTTGAAACAACCCAGGTCGGCATATGTCTGCACTGCGGCGTGCCGACAGTCACATGAGGCATACAGGCAGGTGGTGCAGGGTGCGATCATTATGATATGCTTCTGTATGTCTGGAAGTGGTATGCGAGCATATGGCATTGCGAGGATAGCACACACGATGTAGTACAGGACCACTGTGACACATATAATACAGATGAGGCCTAGCAACTTGAAGCCAAACTGCCAGTGTACTGTGATATTAATACTAGAAGCAAGTGTACTATCATATATAATAATAGCATATTATTGAATTGCGTCGTCTTAAAAATGTTGCCGCACTATATACACATGATCCATCCACTTGGCACCTGATGCAACGGCAGCCGCTGTAGTACAAGTACAGTAGACTAGCAACTTCGAAGTCGGTAATGTGGTGTCAAAGTGGACGGCAGCACCGCTGCGGGCGGTGCTGCGCACTGAACCGGGTGAGCAGCTCGGAGTGGCATGTGGAGCATGTGCAGTGTGAGGCAGGCATAATGATTGTAAGTTACAGTAACTGTAGAAATCCGTGGATCCGACCACTGTCAGGCCATACCCGCATATGCAGCGCTAAGTAAACGGTGGGCGAGGATCAGCACGGGTGAAAGACAGTTGCTTCAGCGCAAACAGCAACATGTGTGCGAACTCACTGTTGCAGGATGATGAGCCTGTCGATATGGTGGTGTAGCCGAAGCTACAGGCCGTGCATGCTGCAGTAGTGCCACCTGTGGAGTAGTAGCCCACCGCACATATCGTGCACGCTCCAGCACTGTATGTCCCGTAGCCAGCAGCACACACTGTCGAAAACAGGAATACCACAGACGCAGTCAGCATTTTATGCAACTTCAACTGTAAGAGTAACTCAACACATGTCATTGACACACACGAACACAGCCAGCACATTCATCAGGTGCCTGCTTAGTGGCACTTTGTTGGCTGCCACCACCTGTGCGCACGTGCACTGCAAGTTCATTAGAGGTACACGTGTAAGGTGCTCATGGAATGTGCATTGGAATGGAATTGCTAGTGCTGTATGACCTGTAACCTGAGAATATGAGTGCCAACCCGGCAGGCAAAGCAGTTGACCACATGAAATTGAAAGATAAGCCAGCGTAGACAGCAAGCCTTAGGAATTACAACCTAGCGCTGCATGGGCTGTAGCCAGCAGCACACACTGTGCATGACTACCACTACATGTCAGTGACTGAACGAGCGTGAAGCATAATATACATATTATGACACACTTCAGAATCAAAGTCCTTTCCGGGCGCGCACACCAGGGTTTTGCACACCCCAAGCGGATATCATATGTTTACCGGATACTCCAGTATGATAATCGTAGTGCACAGCATGCCTAAAGCCTGGAGTTAGCACCCGCCGGGCCGGCAGGTACAGCCGTCACGGTGGCCCTGGGCCAGCAACAGCTCGAACTTCAAGGCAGCCTCTGAGTCCACCAAAGGATGCTCTCATAAACAAGCTGGTGCTGGTGTGGGCCAGCCTGAGGCTCCGAATGACTTGCACGTCAAAGCCTCAATGCTGAGCCCTCAGTGTAGAGCAGCATTTTGTGTGAAAACCAGTGGGTGGGTACAGCAACTACAGAAGTATGAAGTGCGATTGCGCTGCCTGCACAATGGTGACAACTATCTGGCGAGTTGCAAGTGCGTTTCCGATTGTCTCACCAGTGCAGTAGCTGGATGCAGTGCGCCCAGTGGTGGTGGTGCTGGTGTTACCAGCACACTTGGTACATGTCACTGCGCCGGGCAGCGCAGGATGGAGAGGTGAGGCCTCAGTAAGCTGCTGCAGCGGTTGTTGTGTGCACATACACTGTGGCATGCAGCATCTGATACATGGTAACCGTCGCAACAACGCCCCAAGTTGAACCCTCGTTAATTAACACACCGCGTACTACGCGCACGTTCAGTACTCAACAAGTGTGTGCCAGCATGTGCTGCTGCGCCACATGGCATTGCGAGAGCTTCAGCATGATGCCTTGGGGTTATGATAATCAGCGTGTTGCACATTTTTTGTCAGAGGGGCGCATGGTGGTGCTGTGCCACCAAGTGTTGGCGCGCCATCCATTATTACATTATATCTAATATTATATAATCATGGTGGTGCTGGGCTAAGCCTTACCTCCGTTGCCGCCCGCGGAGTAGTACCCCACCGAGCACACCAGGCACGAGCCTGCCAAACGGAAAAACAGTAAAAGTTATACCGGTACTAGTTCAGCATGCTGGCATGCATGGCATGGGACCTTGCACGCCCACAAGTGCAAATAAATGGAAGTAGGTACTTTGTTCACTTTCTGTTCAAGTTTGTAGCAGTTATCTTACTACCAAGTCGTGGTGGCACAATGCATGAGCGCTGTGCGCAGATGCCGAACAAGCCGGTCTGTCAATCATGGCTGGACGAAAGAACCCAACCGACCCAACTATTGAAACAGCCTGAGAGTGAAGGTGATGTTATCTTCAAAGGAGGAATGCTGAACAAAGTGTACATGGATGCCATATGCAATTATTATACCAGTCTGGCCCACACAGGTACGAAACGCACAACAGCATTGCAAGTGCGAGGCACAGCTTTGCGCCATATACAGTGAGGTGATAGTCCTTCAACTTAGCAGCAAAAGGTACACACAGCAAGCTGCACAGACTTCAGTGCCACACATGCATGTCACTACCCATCGCTGATTGGTGCATGCCTCAACAGAACCAGATCTGGGGGAGGTGACACTACAGTAGTTGAGCTGCGCAGCACTTTGGGTCAACAGCTGGTGCAGCATTCGCACATACAGGCTACATGGGGCTGTGTGCCTTGGTGTGAGGCTCGCTTCCAGGCTGCATACCTGACGTGCTGTCGTATCCATAGCCGGCACTGCACACTGTCAGCATCACGCACCCACCGCACAAATACAGACAGCACGTTGTCAAGCTCATGCCTGACACATTTTTGCTCTTGCTCGATGTGCTCTTGCTTCTGCAGCAGCAGTGGTCTGCAACAGCATCATGTTCACCCGCCACATCGCCACACAAGCACATATAGCATCTGCTGCAGGTGCTGCAGACCATGCCAAACAAGTAACACCAAGTGACACTCGAAGCACCCTACAGCAACTGCAGGATGTAGGGTATGTGTACAGAAACTGCATGCGGCAGAAACGCCACCAATCACATACCGAAGTGTTACCCTGCGTTACAGCAATGCTTTTTGAAGTATGTGGACCTTCAACAAAGCGGTGCACACCAAACCACAGGCTGACGCGTGGCGTAGAAATGCCTACCATTGGCAAACGTCGGTGCCGAGGTGTCAGCGTGGCGCACCGCCAATAGCAAAATCGTGCATGATGCTGCAGAGCGCTACCAGCTGTAACACACCACCTATACATGCATGGCGACACACAGTGTGGTACTCACCAAGTTGAAGCCGGCGACTGTCCGCTCCCTTGTATCCATAATGCGTGCCTGATGTGCGCACCGTCTTTGTGTCACCACCCAGCCCATGTGCGTCGCGCATGCTCGGCTGATGTGTTCCTGGAGCTACAGTAACTGTGGCACCTCAAGACGGCGAGGAGTGCACAATGACCGGTCAACACATGAGCCAACGACGCATTGATCAGCACTGCTGCAGGGCCTAGTAAGTGGTACACCTGCAACAACAATGTTGATGCAAAGATGGCACATTGCCCCCTGTCTGCGCACGCACATGTGACATCCGATGTGTGCATACTGCCTCTGTGTGGCTGACATCCCATGCATGCTGTTCAGTCAAAGTACTTTTTGAAGTGTGCGGTAGCCATAGTATGCGCCTCTGTGAGATCATACTCATGACCACCTTTTGGATTTTACCCTACCAAGTGTCCGTACCCATACTTGATACCATGGCGTGTGTGGGCCGCCTGTGTGGGCAGTCCCAACTACGCCTTTCAGTGAACTTCTTCTGTGCAAGTTCCTGCCATCTTTTCTGGCGCGTGGGAGTGGCATGTTGTCCGAACCTTGATTAGGAATTCACTCCCCAAAAACGAAGCGAGACGCACGAGTTGGCAGCACTCCAACAGTGCAAGCAAGCAGAACGCTGCCGCTCATTGGCTGGGCAACCCACTGAGTATGGTGGCCTGGCGTTACTGCCCGCGTGAATGCCAACTGGTCACTCGAGATCTATTCGATTCTACGGGCGAATGACCGCACCAACACCTGCCGTGAGTCGCCATCAATTAAAAACCAGCTTTGAACAGCCGGACCCAACATCTCTACTGCCTTGTTCCGAAGTAGTGCCCGCGCTGAAACTTTAAAAACTCAAATTGAAGGGGGGGGCATGTTGCTGCCCGTCAAGCAACTGTGCATATGATGGTACTGTACATATAGATGGTTCTTCATGTACATGCTTCAACAAAGTACACATGTGATTACATGCCAAACATTAAATGCCTTCATGAGTAACATGCCCTGGCATTTTCTACACTTTGCAGTAGACGAGAACGCAACACAATGAGGGACACAAATTTTCTTCGGGGGCACCCAATAGATGACAAGGCCCCAGGTGCCTACAGCAACTTCGGAATAAGACGCTACTCACCAGGATACTGTGCGTGGCGACAGTGTGTGAGTGCAACCGCCAGGAGCACCAGCAGCAGCGGCCCCACCAGTTGTCCCGCCCGTCGCTGCCAGTACATGCCGGCCCAGGCAACCCCCCCCCGCACCAGTACTGATACGGCACACACACCCGCTGGTGCTGGACCACCTGTGAGGCGCAGGCCCGATTGCACAGACACGCACGGCACACAGGCTAGTGAGCTAGCTGAGCTGTGAGCCAGAACGTCGGCACTGACGTACCATTAAATGAATGATGAGGTACCCCTAATATGATTATGGAAGAGCCCCCGGTGGCACAGGCAGGACGGGGTAAAAGTTTCCGGCTGCCCAGACAAGGGCGTGGTAGCATCTATGCTGCATATGGTTGGGCCAGCGATGTACAGCGGCCACCTACTTGAAGTATATTACTTAAACGGGCGTTGCTAGGGAATCAATATGTTGCAGTAGATTGTGCATAACCATGCATGTAAAATGGACGCAGGTCCTGTGGTTGCAGCACTTGCGGAAGTGGTTCAGCGCAGCAACCAGCATTGCAATAACTAAGGTGGCAGCGACATGTGCCCCTTCGTGTCCGACGTGCTTTGCGCTTGCGACAGCCTACAGAGGTTGCTGCTACTGAAGTGCTGTGCTGCCATAAAAGGTATATAGGTTGTAGGATAGTTATCTTAGGAGTTGACATGCCACACCGGTTGCCCACATAAGTGCCTTTGCATGCCGCCTGAAAAGGCCGCAACGGTGGGTGTACATGCCTAGGCCTGAAGTGCCACTGTGTGCTTTCTGGCAAGCTTTCGGAGCAGTGCGCCCTTCAAACTTATGTGTTTGCGGTGTTTCCCATGTGTGTGGAACATGGCACGTTTGTGGCCTGGCCTTTCTGAGAAGCTGGTAAGCCATGGCATGACCTGTCGCGCAATGAAAGATGCATGCTGGGTGGCTGCTTGGCACAAGCGGAGTACACTACTTCAAAGCACACCACGCGCCATGGACAGCTGCACCTGTGGCGAAAACTCAACTCCCAGCCAAAGTGCGCATACACACTTCAGCAACAGTAGCGTGCTATATACTTCAGAAACATGTATTATGTGTTTTGTGCTGAATCAGTGTGCAGAGTGAGTGATGCTGTCAGCGGTCCGCTTAGTGAAAGTTCCTACTGACATTTTGCCGGGTGTGCATGCAAACCCAAAAGCACCTAAAAGGTTGCCAAGCTCAGATAAAAGGTGTGCATGTGCGGCGACGTGGCTGACAAGTGCCAGGCCAAAGCCTGGGGGGGCGTTTTGGAACGGGTGTATCCACCTTCTGGTGTGATTCCATACACCTGATCCACACATCAGTGGTACCAAGTCAGTTGTGGTACCTTCATCCAACACTTGCAACTTGGCTACCCTGGGCTGATGCCTCAGCGAGCAGGTGCCAACTTGTGCCAACAAACTTAGGTGTCTTCAAAACCCTGCTTGATGCTGGTGGCTGATACTGCGCCGTTACCTCAGCCGTTGCTCTGACTGCTTGTTGGCGCGGATGTCTTGAAGTTGCTGTGCTCGTTGCTGCTGCTACTGTTGTTGCTGCAGCTGTAGAACCGCTTAAGCCAGCATCTCGTCACGTCAACCACGTTCGCCAGTCAGCGGCAGCGGCGACCCAGGGCTCATTGTGGGACACATGTGCAGAAATTGAATTGGTGCACACTCTGCCTCACCTGGCTGGCCGGTACACACGACCGGTTAAAGAGGGGGGATGCTGCTTTTGCTGCTGCCGCGAGCAGTGTCACTGCTGCCCTCTCCAGCGACGGCAGCAGTGCCAAACCAGCGACAGCAGCTCCATCATGTGCGCTACGCCCTCCTCTGGCAGCTCGTGCTGACCGCCATGCCTTTCTCCATTCCCGCAGGCAGCAGTACAGCCATGACAGCAGCGCGATTCGCTGCCTCAAGGGTTCGCGCGCTGCATGCCCGGATGGCGTGTCTTCTACTGCATAACTGACACTTGCTGGACGTACGTCACGTCAGCACTCTCGTGATCAGTCTCACGATCAGCCAGCGCTAGCGCTGCTGCTTTCAACGCTGCTGCAGTGTTTTAGCCCCAAAACGTGTAACGGCCACTGGGCGCAACTTGGGCAAAAGAAGGCGCAAGAATGAATTAGTCCCTCTCACACACAGAGGCAGAAATGTCGGCTCCGTCACGGAGACAACAAGTAGGGAAGAAGTCGTCATCACCCTACTTGCCTCCTGGTGCACCATGACAGTGCCACGAAGTGCGGCCAGCAGCAGTGGTACAGTTTGCGGCCGCGCACACGGCCCTCCCATGTAAAAATGTGCAACGGGCACGCGGTGCAACCTGGGCAAAAGGCGCAACAAACGAATTCGTCCCTCTCCCCCACATACCAAGGTAGTGCATTGTCGCTCCGTCACGGTGACAGCAGCGCCACGCAGTGCGGCCAGTGGCAGTGGTACAGTTTGTGGCCAAGGCACACGGCCCCCCATGTTTATGGTGCTTCTCTGAAGCGCCAGGGACCCACGTGGCGGATCCCAGAATTACTTCTGAAGTATACCGTTGCTGGCAGCGCGCACATGGTCGGCCGCAAGACAAGGAACTTGGCACTGTAGACACAAAACAATACTTACTGCCGGCAGGGGCGCACACCCCAACCAAAGCATTTCCATGCCACGCGCAAGGTGCGTGCCAAGGGCGCTCGCCGCTAGCAAACAGCGGTCGCCCTGCCTGCCAGCGCACTTCTACTACTGAAGTATGCTGCCACCCCCTTGTGCTCAAGGCGCGCCGCCGCAGGCAAGCACGCACCCGCGCAGCAGGGACGGAGGCGCAGAAGCAGGGCACGCGCAGACACTGCACAGCCGCGGCGCCGCTGGCAGCCGGAGTCAGCAGCGGGGCGCGGCACAAAGGGAGGCGTCACCAGCCCTCGCGCACGGTGGACGTGGGCGTACTCAGCAGAGACTCCAGCGAGCTTATGCGCTGGTTCACGTGCTCCACGTCGCTGTCCAGCCCGCCCAGCGCCCCGGACCCGTACAGAGAGGACGGCCGTGCACCCGCCGCGGCTGCGCCCATGCCGCTGCGCGACCCGGGCGACATTGCGGATGGAACGTCCGTGGTGCTGAGAAAGCTTTCCACCTTGTGCGACAGGGTGCGCCCCGCTGCGGAGCGCCCGCCACTCGACCTGCTGCTGATGGCGTCGCAACAGCGGCGGGGTGTGAGAGGGTGCGGTGAGAGTGTGTGTGAGGGAAGTGGCGCCGCAGCCACGGCAGTATGGAGTGCCTGTGCAGTTGCACGGTGCCCTGGCTGGCGGCATGCAGCATCACGCAAGCATCTGTGGCAACCAAGTCAAGCACATGCAGCCTGCCTGCAGCTTACGTGGCGACAGCTGCTGGCGGGCAGCTCACTGGCGTGTGCTCTGGCGAGCATCACACGCCACACTGGACGGCACAGACCCGCGCGCACGCAGGCAACTTCAACTTCTCGTTTCAATGCCAACCAGTACCGGGCTTCAATGCTGCGGGCAGGCGCGCGTGCGCGTCTTACCTGAGAAGTCCCACGCCCGCGTCAGACAGCGCCTGCCGTTCGAGCGCTCGCACGCGGTCCTTGAGCTTCTGCAGCTCGCACGTGGCGTCGCCCAGGCGCGACTCTGCGCTGAGTACCAACTGCGTGAGCACCTGCACATCGCCGTCCTGCAGTACACATTGTAGGAGGGAAGGTCGATGGACAGGCACAACACCAGTCGCAGCCTTGTGGGCGCATGCCAGCGTGGCCGGGCATTGGCGGTTTTGTGCAGAGCGGCGGACGCAGCTGGTTGTACATGAACTCATCAGAGTGTGCTTCACACCGGTGCTGTTATACCAGTGTACAGGCGTGCGATAACAGGGGCTGCAGCGCTGCGGCGGGTCGCTATAGATGCGCATTCGGCACAGCATTCTCGGCCAACAGGTGCGCCCTTTCACAGGAGCGCTGTGAGGCGCTTACCTTTGGTGCGTCAGGCGGCCGCTGCGCCGCTGCGATGCGCTGCACCTGTATACGCAGTTCATCACTGAGGGCCGCCCTGGCCTCGGTGACACGCCTCTCCAGCAGGGTCCCCAGCTCCAATGCTTGTCGCCCTTCGTCGTTTTGCTGTGCGCGGCGCGGGCAGCGTTGCCGCATGGTCACTTTTCGACCAAGGCGGCATGCCTACATTGTGGTACCCAGGTGCACAATCCTTGCGCCTCAAGTACTGTGCTCGAGTTGTGCTCTCAGGTTGTCAGATGTTCTGGCTGTACACTTGACCACAGAGTCACCCACGTGGCTGCGCTCATCTGCTGACCAGTGGTTACATGCGGCAGCAACGCCGCAGCAGCGGCAGCACAATGCCTCGTATGCGGTGCGCCATAGGATAAGGTCCGCCCGCACCGCCGCGCACCCCAGCATGTGGTAACACACCCGTCCATCCACCCACCGGTAACAAGGACTCAGTGGTCGCAACCAGTGTGCAAACACTCCCCCTCTGCCCTCCTTCCTGCTTGAGCGAAACAAACGCATGCGGGCGGTGCCGTGAGAGGCGTACCTTCTCCCGCGCGCCGGCTTCCCTGTCATCCACGCGCCGCTCCAGCCGCACAACGCGCTGGCCCAGCTGCTCCATCTGCGCCCCCGTGCCGACGCGCAGCTGCTGGAGCAGGGCATCTGCGCGATTTGCGAGCGCCTCTGCCTCCGCACCGCCGTCTGCCAGTGCCGCCACCTGTGCCACGTGTACAGGGCCAGTTGTGGGGTGCGTAGGTCGGTAACTGCTGTAGGCTACACAGGCCAGTCTCCGCTTGTGTTCCCATGCGTAGTGTTATTGTCATTGCGGCGTGGTTTTTGAGTGAGCTAGGGATCTCAGTCAATGTCTTGTCCAAGTTTATAACTGGATGCACGTGCCACAACTTGCCCCGCTGTTTGCAAAGTCACGGTGGCTAAAACCCTTCTGTGTACCACTGCATGCTGCGTGATCAAAGGAACTAGCTCACTTAAACATGCCTCAGAAAAAGTCTTTGTACCAAACATTGTACCTAGTAGTTGGTTGAAAACCAGGTATTTGTGTGGGTGAGAAGCATATGTAGTGTACATGGACGCTGCAACTCTTCAACTCGTGCTATACGCCTGGGCCACGCAGATAGGTCATGATACCAGCCCCAGATACCCTACACACAACAGCAAGGCAGCACATGGTGCAGCAGCCACCTGACAAGCCATATTCAGAACTGTTTCCCGGCAGGTTTCGGGCAGCCTGAAGACCAGGCCACCACCTCTGCCAGCAACCTGTTGCCAACTACACATCCCCAATGAGTGCCTCAATTGCCTTGGCCAGCAACCAGCACTGCTGCTGCCAGTGCTGCGCCGCCGCCAGTGCCGCTGCTACCATGCCTGGTGCTGCTGCTGCTGAGCACTGCCAAGCCCGGCCCCTCACCCGCTTCTCCACCGTGTTCAGGCGCTGCGCCAGCACGTCGCACTGCCCCGCACGCAGCCGCACCGCGCCCTCTGCCGCATCCACACGCGCCGCCATGGCCTCCGTGGCTGCAGATGCCGCCGCCGCCGCCGCAGCAGCAGCAGCCGCCGCGCCGCCGCCGCCCGCTGTAACCGCCTCCACCTCTGCCACGCGCTGTGTGAGAGTTGAGGTGGCAGACGCGGCTGCCTCCACGCGCCGCACCAGGTCATCAAGTGCGCCGCCGCGCCCTGCAGGTGCAGCGCATCGTAGGAATGCCAGGTGGGGCGGGGTCTTACGAAGTGTGACGGCATGCCATGTGTGAGGTGCCATCGCGGTCTCAAGCACTCTGCCGCTGCTGCAGCTGCTGAGCTCCATTTTTTGCCCCTAGGTGGGTCCTATAGGGTGTGCCGGCATGCCATGTGCGCGCGCATGCGAGCTGCCACCGCGGTCTCAAGCACTCTGCCGCTGCTGCTGCTGTTGCTGCTGCTGAGCAGTGGTTGTGCCACGCACGGTCGCGCTCGCATGCAAGCGTTCACGGCAGCAGACAGTACCCAGGTCCGAAACCTGTGGCTGCCGCGGCAACGCCACGCACGAGAGGTCCCAAGTGCAGCCCACGGCACTTTGTGACCGACAGTGCCCACCTAATCGTGATGCGAGCTCAGCGACCTCGGCCTTGCGCTTGTCGCAGCGTGTGTCCACACGCGACAGGTGCTGCGCCAGCCCCGCCAGCTCCTCCGTGGCCTGAAGATTTGGACATGAGGCAGCAGCAGTGTGTGACCCGGTGGTGAGCGCAGCTGCCGCGCGGAGGCTTCTTGGCAGGGAAGGGTGGGCTCTGAGAGTGCCGCTTTCGGTGGAGTGCCACAGCGCTGCGCAGCGCACAGAATGCCTGTGCATAGTATTGCGCCCGCAAACAGCCTACCAAACCTGTGCAGATGCGCGCCAAATGCTGCAGCCTCACAGCTACCCTTTCGAGGGCACACGACTCGCACCCACCACGACCCTAGCTGCATGCCACAAGCGCAGAACCAAAGCACTTCTTAAGGACCACTACAGACACATTGTGTCACAAGGTGGCAAATGAAAACCGCCGTTATCCGTGTCCACCAACCAGCTCCAACACGCCACACACACAACATACATACCCTCCAAAGACAGCCACGGCAAATCACCCCACCTTTGCCTGCCTGGCGCCCGCCGTGCCCACGCCCGCCTTCAGTTCCTGCGCTGCCGCCTCCGCCGCCCCCGCGCGCGCCTCCGCCGCCGCCGCGCGCGCCTCGAGACTCCCCGCCTTGGCCTCAGCCGCCGCCGCCCTCACCTCCGCC
>JAULBY010105409.1:0-27296 GCA_032358315.1 Ophiocytium majus
GGGGGGGAGTTGGCGGGAGGGGTGGAGGGTGGCCGGTGGGCGAGGCGGCACCGCTGGGGCGGCCGTGCTGGAAGTGTGTGTGTGTGTGCAGTCGTGTGGAGAGGGGCGCTGACCGCGGGCTCGGCAGCAGGTTGGCGTGGCAGAGCGGCGAGTGCTGCCTTGTGAGTGCAGTCACGCGCGTTGGGGCAAGGCTCCGCAGTTCACAGTGTGGCTGAAGGGTGTAGCGGAGTGGGGCATGCACGGTGCAGCGCAGCCGGCCGCAGGCGCAGGGCTCACCCGCAGCAGGAGGGCCACAATATCGTCATGGTACGTGCCGCGGCGGCCCGCCTCTCCAGGGCCTGCCCGCTGCTGTGCTTCACCCGCGGGCGACGCACCGACGGACAGCCCCTCATCAGAGGCGTGTTCGGGTGCGCCTGGTGCACGGTCTGGCTCTGCCGCCACGGATGCGCATGCGGCGCAGGCCAGGTGCAGTGGCGTCTTGCCTGTGGGGGCGGGGCCGAGGGGTAGGTTTGGTTATCGCCCTGATGAACTTGCACTGCTATGGCTGCCAATACAGAGGGTGCCAGCCGCGGTCGTCACCCTGGTGCCGCGTGAACAGTGATGAATCACAGCGTATAATTTTTCCATCGTACGCCGCATGACGTATGTAAATACGCTGTACAACGTATGCAGATGAACGTATTTATACGGCAATACGCCGTATATCGCGATTTTGGGCGTAGAAATACGTAGGAATACGCCGTATTTTGTATAACTTGTAAAATACATTATACGCTATTACCCATCACTACACGCGAACATAGTACTTTCGTGACATGCGACACGCTCAGCAGCGTGTATGCCACAGCTGGTGCAGCCGCGTTTTGCCTGCATGGGCGGGGTTGAGGTTCGGTTACGCAGTCGTGGAGTGAGCCAGAATGGTGGGTGGGTCATGGGGGGGGGGCGTTGTGTGGTGACGCGAATGCGCGTGCATGGAGGCATGCGAACGGTAGGTTTGGTAACGTAACGCCCTCGTGAACATGCACTACCATTGCTGCTGGTACGGAGGGCGCCAGGCGCGTCGTCAGCCTGGTGCCGCATATTGGAGTTGATCTCGGATTTTTTAACCACAGGCATAGTTCTTGTTTTGATACAGTAATAATCATAATCTTACTACCAGCATCAACGGGCACGTTACAGCTGGCGATGCGGAGGGCGCCAGGCGCGGTCGTCGCCCTGGAGCTGCATGGGCACAGTACCGTCATGGCATGCGGCACGCTCATCAACGTGTGAACGCCACAGCTGGTGATGTGGACGGCGCCAACCGCGTGTTTGACCATATGCCACGTGAGCTTCGTGACAGAGTCATACCTCCAGTCACCATACCTCGAACGAAGTATATTGCAGTCATGGAGTGAATCGGAATGGCGGGTCGGGCTGCGTGCACTGCGGTGTGGTGACGCGAATGCGCGTGCATGGAGACACGCTAGTGTGTGCGCAGGCGCACAAGTGGTACAAAACAACCGAACATGGGACCGCGCGGTGCTGTGCAGCATTGGAGGCCCACGGGCGGTCAGCCCAGCGAGTAGGAACGTGCCTGACATGGTGCAGGCGCCTATGTGGACGCCACGCACCCAGACCCGCGCAAGACATAAACGCACACACATACACGCACACACACGCGCGCGCGCACACACACACACACACACGTCTGTCTGGGCAGGCCATACCGCACACGCACACACACACACACAAAACACACAAACGTCTGTGTGGGCAGGCCGGCCCGCCGTAGGATATGCCGCCGCCTGGAGTCCCCACCTCACATGCGCGCGCGCACACACACATGCACAGCCCTGCGCAGCATAGGAGGCCCAGCCAGGTTCAGCCAGCGTAGCAACCGCGGACGTGCCGGACATGGTGCGGGCGTCCACATCCACGCCGTCCTCCTGCAGCATAGGATGGCATAGATGCCTGGAAATTACTACAAAGTACTTTGAAGTAGTACATGACAAACATAGCTTACAGGTATCCGTACTATCGGACATCCACGCCGCCTGCAGCATAGGATGGCATAGATGCCTGGAAACTACAGTACATAAGAGACATAGAATATACTTCTTACGTAGGTGTCCGTACTATTGGGACCCCAGCTGAGAACTGGCTAGGCCCAGCAGGAATTGATGTGAAAGAGTACTTTTTTTCATTTTTTCAAGTTTTTCACATGCCTGACATGGTGCGCGCGTCGACGTCGACGCCATCCGCCTGCAGCAGCGCCATCGCGCACTGGTAGTGCCCCTCTCCCCCTCCCACCGCGCAGTGGTGCAGGGGCGTCCAGCCGTTGGCATCAGGCGCTGCCGCCGCCGCCCTCTGCCCTGAAGCTGGCAGCAATGGATAAAAAGACACGATAGGAGGAGTCATGGGGTAGTGCGGTGATGTCGAGTGGCATGGCCGGAGATCCGTGCCGCACACTTGAAGTAGGTGTGTCGAGAGTGCTGTGTGTGTGACTGGGACAATGGTGAGTACTTCAGAAGTACAAGTTTACTGTTCCTGCTGAGAACCGCAAATATAATACTCTGCAGGAGTGCCCTGATCAAAGCACACACAAGGAGCTGTGGCACGTGCAAACAACGGTGATAAGAGACAACAGTATGCACTGGTATGATTCATGGGTTTTGAACGCACAAGTAAAGAGGTTGCATTTTTGGCTGACATTTACAACGTGCTCTGCTCAGCAGCAAAAAAGCTCAGCAGAAGGGAAAAAAGAGTAAGTGATGGGTTCTGTAACACGCTGGTCTGCACACTCCAGCCTGTTGGCGAGCGGCACGCTATGGTGACCACTGAAGCACCTCAAGGTGCCCGTGCCTCGCCGCCATGGCGCTTGTCACTGACGACCCACTTCAGCACCTACAGGTGGCCTCCGTCTTCTGCATACTCGCACACACGCTCGTTTCACTTACGGGGCGATCAAACTGAAAGGCTGAGCTGTTCTTGGGAGCCCAATAGGGGAGCGCGTGCAGCAGTGCTCACTTCCTACGGCTGCAAGCATCAGAGGTAGTGCTGCTGCACGCTACAGGGACAACGAGGTCCCACCCACCATCCCTTGCATGTCCAGGGGTGTGTGTGTGTCTGGTGTTGTGGCGCCCACTTCTTTTTTTACATCCATGTGCACGCCCACCGCAGCACGCCCAGGCAGCCAACCCTCGCCAGCATGTGTCAAGGCTCAGAGACACCCATTGCTGCGGTGCCACTGCAGCACCTCTAGGTGGCCGCCCCCTGCCTGCCGCAGCACACACCGACTCAGCCTAGTCGCAGCCATTCGCGCGCAGAAAGGGGACGTAAACTTATGGCATTCACTTAAGTCATTGATCTTCAATCAGTCGTTTTTGGCTCGTGTGGTGTCAGCAAGAAGGTACAACCCATGGCAGCAACGTTTCACCTGTCGCTTTCACTGCGCTGTACCAAGACGAGCACACCATATAAAGTGTACGTTACACTCTCAGGATACCTCTAATTTATCAAATCACAAGTGCTGGCACACGCGCGTCTACACCACATGCACTGTGTTCATTCCCCCATGCCCCCTGCCGCTTCCACTCGCAAGCCCTCCCGCACACACCTGCTCTTGCACCTCCGCCATCGTCCGACTGCAGCAGTACCTCCCTCAGCACGTCAGCCATCCCCGCTGCAGCCGCGACGTGCAGCACAGTCGCCCCCACGGACGCTGTTGTACGCGGCTGCACCTAGATGAGCATACCCTACACAGTGTATGATACACTCCTAACATACTTCTAGAAGTATCTTTGATAATTCAAATGGGAAGTGCTGGCATGTGTCACATGTGTGCCTACAACACATGCACCATGTTCCCCATGTCTGCTGCCGCTTCTACTCGCAAGCATGTCCACCCGCACCCACCTGCTCTCTCGCCACTGCCGCGGCCGCCATCCGACTGCAGCAGTATCTCCCTCAGCACGTCGGCCATCCCCGCTGCAGCTGCAATGTGCAGCCCGGTCGCCCCACGGACGCTGTTGTACGCGGCTGTGGCGTCCAGAGTCAGGGTATCCTTGGGAGCAACCTGCTGTCTGCGCGCGAAGCTGGGCGTCTGCATGCGTTGCAGCATAGGCGGGTGGCGTTGGTGCAACGGTTTGTCATCAGCCCAGCAGAAGGGACAATGACTACTTTGGCCCAGTGTTTCCAAACTGGCACAGTAAAACAAGGCGCTGCATTTTGGGACGAGTGTCAGAGTATCTGTGGGAGCAACCACCTGCCTGCGTGCGAAGCTGGGCGCCTGCGTGCGCGGCCAGCATGGCATGGCAGGGGGTGGTGTCACAGCAGCGGTTGGCGTGCTGGCCTACGGTGAAAAGGCAGCTAAAGTCTGCCCTTTGTAAACAGCTTGGGAGCGACCAGCTGCCTGCGCGCGAAGCTGGGCGCCTGCATGGGTGGCAATGTCACAGCGCAGGCGGGTGGCGTTAGTGCGACGGTTCTGCGTGGTGTCCAGCCCAGCGTAAGGGACAATGACTAGTGGTTAAGACAGCGATTCAAAATATTGGCACGGTAAGAAACAGGTCTGCGTTTGCAGCCAGTGCCAGCGTGTCTGTGGGAGCGAGCGGCTGCCTGTATGCGCAGCTGGGCGCCTGTGTGCACGACCGACCGCACCAGCACAGTATGGCAGCAAGTGGCGTCGGACTCAGCGGTTGGCGTGCTGTTAAACAGCCTGGTTTAAGCTGAAAAGAGAGCGAAGGTCTGCACTTTGTGGACAGCTTGGGGCGACTGGCTGCCTGCGCGCGAAGCTGGGCCCCTACATGCGCGGCAGAGTCATAGCACAGGCGGGTGGCGTAAGCGCGCTACGGTTTGTAACCACCCAGCATCAGGGACAATGACTACTTTGACCAGGTGTTCGCCAATTGGCTCGGTAGAAAAAGCTCTACATTTGGAAAAGTGTCAGGGTGTCTTTGGGGAGCGGCTGGCTGCGTGTACACGATGCTGGGCGCTTGCGGCGACAGCAGCTAATGGCAGTGAGTGAGGTCAGAGCAGCGGCGTGTGTGCTGAAAAGAATCACCAGTTGAATACGAGACAACGGCACAATTTTAGCTACACGCCCAGCCATATTTCTACCTATCACCTTCGAAGGGGGCACGCGCAGTGCGCCAGCCAGGCGCGGCACGCCTGCAGCACCGCTTCCCTCTGGAGGGCACGGCACCACGCTTGCCGACGCGCCGCTTGCTCGCCTGCCAGGCGCCGCCCCCCGCGCAGCCTTGTCTGCTGTGCAAGACAGAGATGGGTGGGAGGGGGGCGGCGGGGGGGTCAGCAGCGGTGGTGCATGCGGGAATGCCGCAGCGAGTGCACATGAAAGCAGGCAGACAGTCTCACCGTCACACCGCATTGTCAGCACAGGACAGGTAGTGACTTTGAAGTGCTTATGTGGTGCGTGCGGGAACGCCACCGCGAGTGCACATGCCAGCAGGCAGATTTTGTTAGCGTCACACCCATATTGTCAGCACAAGACAGGTAGTGTCGCCGTGTGTCGAAGTAGTCGCCAAGGCGGGAACGTTGGGAGGGTAGTGGGTGGCGAGCGGCAGGTTCTGCTGGGAACCACTGACGCAACTATACGTGCCATGTAACATGTACTATTGCTGGTAGCGCAAAAAAATGTGAGAGTAAAGCA
Organism: Ophiocytium majus; assembly: GCA_032358315.1. NCBI lineage: Eukaryota > Xanthophyceae > Mischococcales > Ophiocytiaceae > Ophiocytium > Ophiocytium majus. The sequence continues at coordinate 5,648 of JAULBY010105409.1, forward strand.
CTTGAGGCGGCGCCCAATAAGTCATGCACGTCTCGGCCGCGGGCGCAACGCAAATCAATGTAAGGGTGGAGTACTTTGGGCGGCGCCCAATAAGTCTTTCACGTTACAGTCGCGGGCGACTACTTCTTGCATTGCTGTGCTCGCCAAAATAAAAAGTACTTCCAGAAATACTTGGCGAGGGATTCGCGGCAGCTTCTTTGATGCAGCCACCGCAAGTATGCGGCAGGTTGGTGTGGCGCCCTGAATGGCGCTTAGATTCCCCATCCAGCCGCCGCCAGCGCCCACTTGTGACCCGACCACCACTTCTTGTAGTACGTGGCAACACTTCAGAGGGCTGCTGCCCCGCCACTGCACGCACCACTGCAGCTGCAAAAAACACTGTGTTACAGGAAGCAGCGTCTGAGCAACAAAATAACACCTACCCAGTTAGCAACGACAGTGCCCGCAGCACCCCCCCACCCACCTTCCAAAGGCTGTGCCAGCGCATTCCCCCCACGGTCTCCCACACTGCTGCTCAGCAGCTTCGTGTCCCCAGCCGCCGCCGCAGCCGCCGCCGCCGACGCCGCCGACGCCGCCGACGCCTTCGGTCCCCCGGCTGTGTACACATCCTCACAAGCACCGCTGCCTGGGGCGCCATCCCTTTGCCAATAGGGGGGAGTTGTGAAAGTGAGCTGTTAGTGGCTTCGGTCAGAGGGGGTCACGGGTGTGCGTCGCGACGGCATGAGCACTGCGGCTGGCATGAAGCGGCTGCGAGATGCGCAGTGGCAAGGGGGGGGTGATGGGGGCGCTGTGGGGTTGGACCGCTGCAGGGTGGTAGGTGCGGCAGGGCTTACCACGGATTGATGGGAGGCGCCTGCCGCGGTGGTGTTGAGACGCGCTGCCGAATGGTCACACAGGTTTTTAATAGGCGCATGCAACTGACCTACTTCAGTGCTTCTGAAGTACTTCTGAAGTATAGAAGTGTAGTACTTTTGAAGCATTTGAAGGATATAAGTGTTTGTCAGTGGAGTGGCGGCAGTGGCCGAAAACACCAAGCTGCTCTCTGGCGCAGCATACGCAGCCATGCACACACACACGAATGCCTTTCCGCGGCACCAATTAACGTTGTCACAGGTACACCACCCCTGTGTGCGTGCCTGCCCCTGGGCGACGCGCGCCGCCTGGCGGCTACCAGCACTCATTCACAACGTGGCGGCACACCAGCTGTGCCACTGTCTTCCGCAGCCGCTGCGCCATCTCGCACCTGTGCACGCCCTGCGCACGCCCTGCTGCGGCCGCCGCCGCCAGCTGACGCCTGGCGCTGTCAGGAGCGTCCGCACCAGGTGTTGGCGCAGTCGCCTCGCGCGCTCCACCAGAGCCAGCTGCGCCGCTGCTGCCGCCGCTGCTGTTGTTGCCTCCCTGCTGCGCCGTCGCTGGTGCTGCCAGGGGCGCGTGGGTGGCTGCAGGAGGGTGGGGGGGGGGGGCATACTGCGTCAGCAGTTGCCGCAACATTCACTTGTGTGCAATTGTGTGCTGCATGGATGCATGTGTGCAGTAGAGCCGCAGAGGAAGCCTGCAGCGCACGCTGGCGACAGAGACGCTGGTGACACGGCAAAGTGGGACAAAACAGGCAACCAAATGAGCGGTGCATGCCAGCACACGTCTGTACGAGCCAGCAGGTTGCGCGGCCAGAACTGCGCTGGAATTAGCTGTGCAAGTGCCATTCAATGGTGGTAACGTATAGGTGCCACGCACACAGGTGACGGGTGAGCACATCGTTCGATGCCGCGAGGTACAACAAGGCGCTGTCAGCGCACACTAGTACAGCGCCGTCCTGGTTGCAGCGCACCGTGAGTGCTGCCAGCGCAAGCGAACACGCACTTGCCTTCTACTTCGGCTACGAAGTACACTGTAGTGCACTACTGTAGTTGCAACACTTCAGCGCAGCACACCGTAACCTTTCCTCAAGTCAAGCTCTGCTGCTCACCCTGGGCTGCCACGCCGCCGCTGACGATGCCACTCCGCTCACTTGCGCCGCCCTCCCGCCGCCCCTGCGCTGCCACCACCGCCCCACCGCCTCTGGCGCCATCACCGCCACAACGCCGCTCTCCCTTCAGCAGCGCCAGCAGCGCCGCAAGCTGAAGTGCCGGCGGGCCCTGGCCACTAGTTGTTGAAGTTGAGGCGGTGACAGAAGTTGAAGTATTTGTTGAAGTTGTACCGGTGCTGGAAGTTGAAGTTGGGGACGCGCTGCTGCCGCACTCCTCCATCAGTGCCCTCACCGCGGCCGGCGCAGCCTGGATTCCCAGCTCCGACAGCACCGCCTGCAGCTGCGCCTCCGACAGCTTTAATGTTTTTACTGCCTCTGCCTCAGCAGCAGCGTCCGAGGCTTGTGGTTTGGCGCTAACAGGGCGAGTGGTGCCTTTTGCTTCAGACGCCGGTCGCTTTCGCGGTGCCTCTGTTTCTGGTGGCCGTGCTTTGGCGCCAGCGCCTGAGGTGCCAGCCTGTCCATTGTTGCTGCTGCCAACACCCTTTGCCTCTGCCTTTGCAACACCACCGCTTTTGCTGCCGCTGCCGCTGGCGCCATGGCTTGCACCGCCGTCGTCGCCTGCTGCCGCCTTGGCATCACCACTACAGCCGTCACCGCGGCTAGCCTTCGCCTCTCGATCAGCACCACCATCCCTGCTGCAGCTGCGGCCTTCTACCTTTCCCTCAACACTCACGCCGCCATGTGCGCCCGCGCTTTCGCTGCTGTCAGCACGCGAAGCTGCCGCACCTCCACTCCCACCGCCGCCGCTGTGCCGCACCAAGAGTCCCCTCAGCAGCGCCTCGCATGCGTAGTCATCACAGCAGTTGTCGCTTGACCCGGCGCCGCCGCTGCGGGGACGTCGCCGACCCTTGCCGCCTGCTGTATCACCAACTACCCGTGCCTCGGCGTCCGCAGCGACGCGGGCTGCTGCCGCCGACAGCAGCTGGGAGCAGAGCCATGCTGCCTTGGCCCCACTGCCCGGGGGGCCATCTTTGCTGGCCCGTGCGGCAGCTGCTGCAGCTGCAGCTTTGGCTGGGGATAGAGCACGCCAGTCGGCGGCGGTGGTGGCCGTAGCAGGGGCAGATGCTGTACCAGGGCGAGGCTTCGAGGGAGCCTGGCGGTTGCCAGCGCTGCTGGTGAGCGCGGTGCTGCGATGTGCATTGGGATTAGCAGCAGCCGCAGACAGCGAGAGCAGGCAGCAGTCAGGTGGCGGGCATGAGGATGTGCTTGGAAGGAAGTGCGCTGGCGAGCCGCATCCTGTGTGCGTAATCACAACACAAGTTGCTGCCCACACACACAGCGGTATCACCCCAGAACCGTGACTTGGGTCACTGGTGTGTGCTTGTGCGCTGCTTCCGAACGACACGCACCTTGCACCATCGCGCGCCATCACCAGAGTCGGTAACCCAGACCCACACGCGGTACTGCTGTACAGCGGGAGTCGCCGTTGGCGTGCTGGAGCCAGGCACACAGCACAGTGTGCATGCTGTCTGTGCACGCGTGCATGCAGCAGCAACCGAGGTCACTCCTGACTTATCTCAGGTCCCTTCGTACTTCCGTTTCACATAACGTTCCCACAGCCAGCAGCGGCCCCAAAAAGTAATTGATCCAGCCTGATCATCCAGGGCAGCACACCTGGCACAGCAGCCGAGCCCAGGAGAGGGGGTGCACTCCGTGCCTCTGGGTGCCGACCGACGCATCAGCAGTGCCGGAGTATCCTCCCTGCGGCTCTGCTGCCGCGAACCCTGCAGCTAGGACAGCAACAGCAGCCACAACGGCAGGGGAAGGCAGCTCAGCTGCTGCTGCCGTGCTGGCACGGCTGCAGCTGCAGCGGCAGCAATGTCGCTGCTGGGGGATGGGCGGGTGGGCTGGGTGAAGCAGCGCGTGCTGCTGGGACTGGATTTGCAGGAGGATGTCTTCGACGAGATGGCCTCCAACCCTGCGGTAAGAAATAAACCTGCCTGAGCCTGGCCTCACTGCTGCTGGTGGGGGTGGTGGAGCTAGCTTCTCCCAACGTCGTTGCTGCGATGCGGCTGTGGCGCCAACGTGCAAGGCGCCACCAACTGGATGCTGGTGGCACTCAGGTTATGCTGGCACACAGCGCAACAGCACTGCCCACAGGCCCTGCAGCCGGCATGCGCAGAAAGCACGGACAGGGGAGAAATAGCCGTTGAAATTTCCTATCCGCCCCAGTTGGGTGACTGTCGCTGCTGTGCTGGCAGCCGCCACCATCCAGCACCAGCTGCGATGCCGCTGGCGCACTTCTCCATGAGAACCACCCGCCCACTCTCGTGCTGCTGATGATGGCGACGACAGGGATGCTCGCTGCTGCTGCTGCTGCGGCCACTCGCTCACAGCTTCTCTGACGGTTACTTGGCTGGCCGTGTCGCTGCTGCTGCTGCAGGCCAAACCGGGGGAGGGTGCCGCTGCGGTGAGGCAGTTCCTGGAGGCAGCAAAGGCCGAAGATAGCGGGACCCTGTTCTTCTACTCTGAGGAGGAGGAGGTCCAGGTGGGTGTCTCACCACACTTTATCACCAGCACCACATGTGACATCAGTCAGTAGGCCTCATTGGCAGGGCTGCGTACTGAGCCCTAAACGGTACCGGGCACTTACCGGCGTGTCCAGGGTGGAGGCGGATAAAGTTAGGCGTGTGCAGGGTGAAGGCCAGTTACTTTAGGCCAGGTAAGTAAGTGAGCCCATGGGCGTTGGCCGGGTGTTTCGCCGCCGACAGGCACATCCTCTGGCACGCTGCTGTGCCCTTGGTGACAGGCAGCACTAGAGCACATTGGCATCGAGCAATGGGTCAAGCACCGAAAAGGGGACGAGCCCCCGCCCGCCCCCACACAGTGATAAACCCATAAGTGCCTATAGAACTGACTCTCCTGTGGCTTTTGACATAGTGACATCATTCATATGGCTTCCATGTGGTCCGCCCATGCACGGGTGGAGGTACAGGCGCAGGAGCAGTACGACGCACTCTGCAACTGTGCACATAGTGGTCCTAGGCGACTGAATCCCAAGTGCCTTTTATTGTTATAACGGCATCACTGATTTATTTTTCAATGCAGTTTGGCATACACAGTTGGAGGGGGTGGAGGAGGAGTACAACAACCCGCCGCCCGCCATCATGGCTGTAACACACTGATCCCAAGCGAACTGGGTCTCGTGTGTGTTTTGTTTATGATAGCATTCAAACCACACGAGTGTGGTTCACGTGCTTTTGATGTGGTTGTGCCACACCCAGGTGATGGGGTCCCTTCCCGCCCTCCACTAGTAACCTCACCAAACCACGTCCCACGTGGCTTTTGTTATCATACCTCATCACTGTTATGCATGCCATGTGGTTTTGCCACGCGCAGGTGGAGATAGAGGTGGAGGAGGAGTACGACGAGCCCCCACCCGCCCCCGCCGCCGCCGACGACGGCAGCAGCCTCAGCGGCAGCCAGCAGGCAGGCGATGGCTCGGCTGATGGCGCTGCCGCCGCCATAACTGGCGGCCAGGAGGCAGGAGCGGCGGCGGCGCAGGGCGAGCCAGCGGCGGCGGCGGCGGCGGCTGCGCCTGCAGATGCCGCTGCTCTCGCTGCCACGGGAGACGCTAAGGTGGGGTTGTTGCTGTATGGCGGCGCTGCCTGCCTTAAACTACCACTTGTTTCCTGTGACTTCTGGGGGGATTCAAGAGAGTTTGAGAGAGTACAGTGGGCAGCGGGCATGGTTGCGGGAGCCGCTCTCACTGCCGCAGGGGGCGAAAAGCTGGGGGGTGTTGTGTGGCAGAGGCTGTTGTGCTTGCGAGACAGGTATCGGAGGCACTCGCAGTGGTTCATAACCCGGCAGCAGTGGCGGTGTAAGCGGCTGTTGGTGGGAGCGGCGGCGGCCGCGACGCCACGCAATGCATGACTGGTGGGGCCGGCGGGGCTTACCGCTGTCACGGGAGATGCTGTAAATCACAAATGCCCGCCCGCTGTTGCAGTTGCTCACGGGCGGATGCAGCGCGTTGCAGTTGTCTGGCGGCTGTGCAGGAACAAAATTGGTGTTATCTGCACATCAGTGCGGCAGCAGAAATGTTGCCGGCTAATTGGCAAGTCCAGCAAGCGGGTGGTTGCCAGTGTCAAGACCTTGGTTCGTACCAGATGCTGTGTGCTGCCCCGTGTGGCGCATTCCGTCAGCACTGTGACAGCCAGCAATGCGCACGCGGTGAAGACGGGGTGGCGACTCCGCGCACGCAGGTTTACCAGGCATCTGGCGCCGCACGCTACCACTCCTAATCACTAGACCCGCGTCCGCGCTCACAGGTGAGGCAGAGGTGCTGCGGCGGCTACCACCGGCGGAGCAGAAGCTGCAAAACATGTAACACAACGCACACGCATGATGTCTCAGGCACCCCTGACTGCCCCCACGCCCCTGCTGCCGCACCCCTGTGACACAGTCCGGCGACGCAGCAGCGGCGGCGGCGGGGGGGGATGGCACCCCCCCCCAGGAGGGGGAAGCAGGGGGTGTGGGGGTTGGGGGAGAGGGGGGGGGGGAGCCGGTGCGGCGCACGCGCATGGTGAAGCGGCTGGTGACTGAGGTGCGCACGCGGTGCCGTTGCGTGGGCGCGCTGGCGCCGGGGGACGCGAGGCGTGCCGCGTACTTTCTGCGGACGAGCGTGCTGCCGGCCGCGCACGCCGCGGCGCTGGACGAGGACATGAGCAAGGTGAGCTGTCATTGATGTTGATCATGCACTTAAAGATCGAGTACTACAGTAGTATATAGGTTATATGTGAACACATAGCATGCGGTATGTGTAGTTTCTGCGGACGAGCGTGCTGCCGAGCGCGCACGCGGCGGCGCTGGACGAGGACATGTGCAAGCTGGGCTGTCATTTATGGTACCAGTGTACCTTAAGTAATCAGTACTACAGTAGTATATAGGTTACATGTGTGCATATAGCATGCGGTGTGTGTACTTTCCGCGGACGAGCGTGCTGCCGGCCGCGCACACCGCGGCGCTGGACGAGGACATGAGCAAGGTGGGCTGTTACTGTGGTACCAATGTGAAAGAAACCAAAAAGCTGACTGAGCCCAGGTACACCCGTGGCTGGGGCAGAAAACCAGGCCGTTACTGTGGTACCAATGTGCGTCAATACTTTTGAAGCAAATTCAAGCACATGCCTATACTTTTGCCATTTGGATGCATGCATGCGTGTGTGTGTGTGTGTGGCAGCGTCTGTGTCTGTGCATGTGCTTGCACACTTGTGTGTACATAGTCAGCCACTAGCGCACGCCGCGGCGCTGGACGAGGACATGAGCAAGGCGAGCTGTCATTTATGGTACCAATGTACTTGAGTACCGAGTACTACTGTAGTATATGCAGTGTACTAGAAGTAGGTGTATTGAACATACACATGTGTACGCGTGCATGCGGTGTGTGCACTTTCTGTGGACGAGCGGGCTGCCGTCCGTGCACGCCGCGGCGCTGGACGAGAACATGAGCACGGTGCGCTGCCATTTATGGTGCCGATGTACTTAAATACTTCCGAAGTATCGAGTATCGAGTACTACAGTAGTATAGGTATACATGTGTACATGTAGCATGTGGCATGTGTACTTTCCGCGGACGAGCGGGCTGCCGGGCGCGCGCGCCGCGGCGCTGGACGAGGACATGAGCAAGGTGAGCTGTCATTTATGGTGCCAATGTACTTCTTGAAGTTCGATGTATGTACCATGCGTTTATTGTTGACGTAGATGCATATGTACAGTTCTGAAGTACTTTGAAGTACATGTGTGTGTGTGTGTGTGGTACAGTCTGCATCGGTACATGTCCTTGCACACATATGTGTACATAATCAAACGCTAGCGCACGCCGCGGCGTGGACGAAATTATGCGCAAGCTGAGCTGTAATATGGTACCAATGTACATGAACGATACGTAAGAAGTATGAAGTACTGGTGTCAAACTCCGCTTAGGACCCGGAAAGCCGTGTGCGCATGGTGTGCGTGTGGCTGGGAAAAGCACGGCTAAACATGCTGTCCCTGCTTGCCAGCTAACAAGGTGGCAGTGCTCAGTGCTGTGCACTCTGAATGAAGTAATTAGTAGAAGCACATAGGCCTGTACATATGCACCCATACTATGTGGTGTGTGTACTGTCTGCGGACAAGCGCGCTGCCGGCCGTGCATGCCGCAGTGGTGGATGAGCACATGAGCGAGGTGGCGTATGTATACACATGTACGGTGATCATAACTAATACACACAACTTCAACTTGCTGCCGCGCAGGCCGTGGAGTTCGGCATTTCAACACTTCTGGGGGAGAAAGTCTGAAGTACCGTCTAGTGCCTATTCCTCTCCCCCTAAAGGTAATAGGATTTGCCAGTTAAAACTGGGGGGGGGAAGCAGTTAGGGACGCCCAGTTAAAACCTTTGGGGGGGGGGGTAAAGTCAATAGGGAAAGAGTCTCCCAAGGGTCTATTGGGCTCGGGCACACCCGCGTGCATTACGGCTGCTGGTCCTGCGCACTTGCGGCCGTTTCTCGGCAGCAGAACGCTCCTGCAGCTTTACCCAGTTCCGCCGAACGAGCTACTACGAGTGCAACCTTGGCCAGTGTGTGATTGGGCCAGACCGTCCGGCGCTGAGGGCAAGCAAGCCTTGCCGCGTTGCAGGGTGCTGTGGCCTGGCGCTGGGGCCCCGAGCACTACCAGTACCTGGTGTGGATCTGCTACTGTTGCTGCTTCACCAGCACCACCGGGGTCACCCAGGAGGGGGCAGGAGGCGGCAGCAGCGGCGGCACGGGCTGGGAGCGACTCTGATATGCAGATCATGTCATCTGATGATGAGCAGCCAGGCACGGCTGCTGCTGCCGCCCCTGCTGCTGCGTCGGCCAGCTCTCCTCCAACAACAACAACCGGCCTTTCGCTGAAAAAGCGCAACTGCAGCAGAACACGTTTCCACCACAAGTGACAACAGTCACCGTCAGGGGTGCACCCTTAGGCATGGCCAGTAGTTAGGAGGGCTCAACGGGCCAGGGAGCACCAGCTTAAACAAGGTAAAACTAACAGGGAGCACCAGTTAAAAGGGAGGATAAACAATTAGGGAGCGCCAGTTAACAGGGGGTAAAGGGGTTAGGGGCGCCCAGTTAAAACCTCCCTATTACCTTTAGGGGGAGAGGAACAGGCACTAGACGGTATAATACACTACTAGTAAGTACACCAGTATGTACTGAAGTATACATACATATACATACACATGTATGGTGTTCATGAGTTTCCTAACTTGAACCGCAACTTCAACTTGCTGCCACGCAGGCCGTGGAGTTCGGCATCCTCACGGATGACTTCCTGGGTATAGTACAAAATAAGTACACATGTATGTACTGAAGTATACATACACATGCATGGTATTTCATGAGTTTTCTTACTTCAACAACAACTTCAACTTTCTACCGCGCAGGCCGTGGAGTTCGGCATCCTCACGGACGACTTCCTAGGCGGCCTGGGCTGCCTGCTGCGCGACGTCTACATGCCCCTGCTGGAGCACCAGATGGGCCTCAGCGCTCCCACCGATGCCGCTCTAGGTGCCACCGGTGGTGGCGGCGGCGGCGGCGCAATGCCCACTGGCACCACGGGCGGTGGTGGCGGGGGCGGTGGTGGCGGCGGCGGCGGCGCTGCGGCGGGGCAGGAGGGCGCCAAGCTGAGCGACTCGCTGCGGAGCGAGTTCAGGACCAACTTGCAGAAGGTGTGGGGGATGCGGCCACTGCAGCTTGTATATGTGTATCAATGGTATTTGGTTGCTTGTGCGCTGTACTCCTGCAGGCGTGCATGTATATTGAAGTATATGTATGTATACTTCAAGTATGCTGCCTAAATTGCCGTTCGATGGACTGTAGTACTTCAAAATCAGTCGATTGATTAACGGTCATCGTGTTTCTTGACGGGGTGTTTGCCCATGCTGGTGCCAGAGTGGTTGAGTAGAAAAGAACGAGTACTCTGGTACGCAGGCTGGCGGTGAAGGCGCTACAGCGCAGGAGACTGCAGACCTGCACTGTCAAAGACTACATGCTTCTATGTATACGCTATACAATGCCCTCTTCGATTCAGTGCGGGTCTCGTGTCAGTGCGGGGCTCTAAAGTGGTGACACTACCCCCCACAAAATCGGCGAGCGCGCTGTGATGCACAGGGTGAGCGCCGCCGTTGGCCACTACAGCACCTCTGTATTTGCGCCACACAGGCAGCCACCTACAGACTGCTTCTGCAGCTGCGGCAGAGTGCGTGTGTGCTACCGCCACTGCACTGGCCACCGCCACAGCTTCCGTTGCTCCCTCCCTACCGCATCTTTGCGCGCCTGACACTACGACCGCGATGCAGGGAGCACGTTGTTGTCACAGTCTAGTGTGCGGCCTGTGGCTGTGACAGGGGCATGGAGGGTCATACAATTGCATGAAGCTGAGTCAGCAGCTGCTCCAGATGCCACATGGTACTACTACCGTGTAGACACTCACACGCTGCTCCGCTGCTGCTGCTGCCGATGCTGCTGCCGTTGCCGCCGCCTCTGCTGCTGCCGCTGCTGCTGCCGCCACTGCCACTGCTGTGCTGCTGCCGCCGCTGCTGCTGCCGCTGCTGCTGTCCTTTCTCAACTTCAAATCAAAACTTCAACTCCTGCAGTTCGAGAGCCGCGTATCACACGTACTGCAGCAGGTCAACGGCGACGTGCGCCTGGATGTGCCCGACGTCAATGTTGACGATCCAGACGTGAGTGCTCTATTGGAAATGCTAACAGAACCGCACGCCTCGCCCTACACAACCTACTACTGAGGTGATGACAGGCCTCTCACAAAGACCGGCTGGGCGCACCAGCCCACAGGCTTGGGACTGGCATTTTGCCCCAACCACGGCAGCCGCGCTTAGCAACCTTTTTCGTTTCTTACACTTCAAACGGTGCTGTACGAACTTTCTGGCGCACTGAGTTGTGCACCGTGCTTGTGCACTCCATAACGGTGTACCTAATTCTGAAGGTGTGGAACACCTTGTAGTGTCTATACTGCGGGCCTGCACGTCTCACAGTACGTCACGCTCCCTGCAGGCTCGCCGAAGCAGCTAACTCAGCGACTGTGCTTTGTGTGACTTATGGCACAGCTGGCAGTGCAGCTTTTGAAGTTGTCAATAGTGCGCGGCTCTGGTGTCCAAGCCACGTGCCTTGCCATTCGAGCCGCTGCTCTAGCTGCGACAGCTGGTGGTGCGCTGTTCTAGCAGCTTTCTCTTTGCATGTTCTTGTTAAGTCGTGTTTGTGTATGTGTGCACCCATGCTGGCGGCCGCCGCCGCCGCCGAGCTCCACAGCCGGCCCCAACACCTCGCATAAGCCAAGCCCCCCGAGAGGGCGGTCAGGTGCACTGTGATGACAGTGAGAGTGCCACAAGTGGCCACGAGCACATGCGTCAGTGGCTGCCGCCCGAGCGCATGCCCACTTCAATACATGCAGGTGGCCTCTTCCAAATGCAGTCACATCTTTTTCCCATGAGCAGTTGGCGCTGCGCAGCCACCGCAGCACGCCCAGGTGGCCACAGTGATAAGGAAACCGTGCGCGCGCTGTGCCGCTGCCGCTCCTGCAGGCGGACAACCACTTCCTTTTGCATGTCTTTTATTTTGTCGCGTTTTACACCCACGCCGGCAATCGCCGCCCTGCCGAGCTCTACAGTCGGCCTTGGAAAAAGGCTCGCACACGCCTAGCCTGCCTGCGAGGGCCATCACAGACGCACTATAACGACAGTGAGATCTGAAAAATGAATTAAAAATGTGCGCACGCTGTGCCACTGCTGCTCCTGCAGGTGGCCAACGACTTTGACACGGTCAGCCGTCTGGAGGTGGCGATGGAGGAGTGGGGGCGCACCATCGCGGCCGCCGTTGAGACGGAGAACTCACAGAAGCTCGCGGTGAGCGCCGTAGCGGCTGTCTTGTTCAACAGACAGACATCCATTTTATGTTGTAGCCCCAAAACTACTGGTAGTGTTCGTTCTTCGAAGTTTATGCACTTGTAGGCGTACAAGAGCCCATGCCGTGCATGCCAGCACGCTCGTGGCGATGGCACATGCACGGCAGCGTGTACAAACGAACTCCCGGCTTTGAGCGACCAAGTAACATGCGCTGCTAGCAGGCCACCAGTAGTGCATTGTACTCCACCTCTAGCCAGTGCTGGCTTTAGTATATCTGCTTGCGTTCAATGCGGCGCGTTTGACAAAGCCGAGCGCGCCACCATGACTTGGCATTGGCGCACCATCGCCGCTGTGGAAGCTGAGGCCGCCTGGGAAGTCGCTTTGACGCAGCAGTGGCGCCCATAGTACAGCAGCCATGAATCTATGCGCCTCCCGCTGCCACAACACTAACTTGCCTCGCCCGCAGCCTATAATGGCGTGACCCAAACACGCTGGAGGGGGCTGTTGTCAACACCAAGCAGTGCTTTTCTGCGCGGTCGCGTGTGCAGTGGCGCCGCACACAGCCCCTGTGCCCTCCACCCGCTGAGCTCACAGCACCTAATGCTGCCGGCCCTACATGCGTTGTTGATCGCCCTTGCATTCCCGCGAATATCACATTGCGAAAAGCCAACAATTGGAAATTCCCTATTTTTAGCTGCTTCATAGGGTACAGTACACTCGCGATTCAGTGCGGGGTAGCGTCACCCCCCCTAGCACCCCGCACTAAATCAAATAGCGCATGGTGTATCGGTTACATAGAAACATGTGGTCAGTGATGGGTCTCTGGACCCCGCACTAAACCGCATACCGCGCTACTTCAAAGCGAACTAAATCGCGAGAGCACTGTATATAATTTTGTCCTGCACCATTGCCGCTCGCCCGCTGTCACACAGGGCATGGGCCTATTACTACTACTACTACTACTACTGTAGTATATATATGGAGATTTCTTATTTTTAGCTTTTTCACAGGGTATATATGTCTATGTCGAAGCATGGGTTTATCACTCCTAGATTGAGTTTTCATATAAATCATTTTTTTTGTTCCGCGCTCTCGCACCTCGCTCGCTGTGACACAGGGGCATGGGCCTATGGCGGAGATCGAGTTCTGGCGGCGGCGCAACACGGCGCTCAGCGCGCTCTACGAGCAGGTGCGCAGCGCCCGCTGTGGGCACACCTCTGTCCGCACTGGTGTGCGTGTGTGACTGTTGTTTTGCAGATTTAACAGGCCGCCGTTCACCAGCGAGCATCTGCGCTGGTGCTGCGTGCTGCGCTTGCCGCTTCCGCTGGCCCGGCGCGCGTGTGTGCTATCGACAGTGCGAACGCTCTTACAGACAGTGAGCTGCTGCCAGCTACTGCTCACTGCGTGGTCACAAAAACTGCTCTGCCCAACGCCAATAACGCCCTTTCGCAGATCAACATGCCGCGCGTCCAGCGCATGCTCAAGGTCATGGAAGACGTGGAGGCGCCCATGCTGCCCACCTTCAAGTACCACTACGGCGAGCTCAGCAAGCTGTACGTTGAGGCCAAGGTATGCGCTTTATCACCGGGTGCGGCCACATGAAACCAGTACTTAGCGCTGTGTAGCATTGAAGGTAGTGAGGCATGTGGAGGCGCCCATGCTGCCCGCCTTCAGTACCTCTACGGTTTGAGCCCAGCAAGCTGTGTGTTGAGAGCCAACTTTGAGGCCAAGGTATGCGCTTTATCACTGGTTGCGGCCACATGAAAGCGGTACTTAGCGCTGTACCGCATTGAAGGTAGTGGGGGGTGTGGAGGCGCCCATGCTGCCCACGTCCAAGTACCACTACCGTTTTAGCTCAGCAAGCTGTACGTTGAGGCCAAGGTACACGCCTAATTAAGCCACATGGAGTCGGTACTTAGCGCTGCATAGCATTAGAGGTAGTGGGGCATGTGAAGGCGCCCATGCTGCCCACGTTCCAGTACGACTACGGCGAGCTCAGCAAGGTGTACGTTGAGGCCAAGGTGCGCGCCTAATCACGCTGCGGCCACATGAAACCGGTAATTAGCGCTGCATAGCATTTGAAAAAACTTTGGTAATGGAGGACGTGGAGGCGCCCATGCTGCCCACCTTGCTGCCCACCTTCAAGTACCACTACGGCGAGCTCAGCAAGCTGTACGTTGAGGCCAAGGAATGCGCTTTGTCACTGGTTGCGACCACATGAAAGCGGTAGTTAGCACTGTGTAGCATTGAAGGTACTGGGGTGTGTGGACGCGCCCATGCTGCCCATGTTCACGTACCACTATGGTGTCATCTCAGCAAGCTGCCCGTCGAGACCAATGTGTGCGCCTAATCACGTTGGTTGCGGCCACATGAAACTGGTACTTAGCACTGCATAGCATTCAGGGTCATGGAGGACGTGCAGGCGCCCAGCAGGGGTCTGGACAATCTACAGAAAGTCTCTTAGAATGGGCACATCTGTGAGGCCAACCCAGGAGATTATTTTTTCGCTTATCATTCAAGTCAATTAAGACTTTGCCTGCTGGATGGATAGCTCAAGCTTGCTGTCACTTGCTATCGCCAATGCACCTCTGCCAGTGGCACTGCCGCTGCCGCCATCCCCCTTCTGCTGAGCACACAACACTTTGAAGTGCCTGACCGAAGCTTGGCACTTCCCCCAGCCCCCGGCAGTACCCAGGCTCAGGTACCTTTGTGGTTTCCATCACCGTGCTTATGCCAGTGCAATTGTTTGCCGTTGACGCCCCCCCCCCCCCCCCGTTATGCTGAGCACACAACAATGTGAAGTTCCTGGCCAACGCTCGGTCTTTTGCCACAGCCCCGGCAGTATCTAGGCCCAGCTACCTTGCAGGTCTCTTTCACATGCTAATGCCAGTGCGACTCTTTGCGTTGACCCTCCCTCCCCCCCCTCTTCTGCTGAGCGCAGGACAATGTGAAGTTCCTGACCACGCTGGATCGTCACTTCAACTCTATGTAAAACTAAGCTAATGCCCCCCGCCTCTGCTGAGCACAGGACAATGTGAAATTCCTGACCACGCTGGAGCGTCACTTCAACTCCATGTAAAACTAAGCTAATGCAAGTGCAACTCTTTGCCGTTGACGCCCCCCCCTTTTGCTGAGCACAGGACAATGTGAAGTTCCTGACCACGCTGGAGCGTCACTTCAAGTCCATGGGCACCGGCAGCCTCACGGCGGTCCTCGACACGCTGCCGCCCATGATGGGCGCGCTACGCATGGTGTGGGTGATCTCGCGCCACTACAACACGGACGAGAGGCTCGTGCCGCTCATGGAGCTCATCGCTGGAGAAATTTCTGAGAAGGTACAGAAATTTCTCAGAGAGTGCAAAATTCTCTGAGAAGGTATCGAAATTTCTGATACGGTGCCGTGCAACACGCACGAAAGGCTGGTGCCGCTCATGGAGCTCATCACCGGGGAATTTATGAGCAGGTACCGAAACTTCTGATAGGATGCCTCGCTCTCGTGCCTCAGTGCGTTGCGATTCAGCTGCGAGAAGGTGCCACACTCTCGTGCCGCAGCGCGCTCCCATTTCGCGCAATGTGCGGACTCAGTGTGACCGAATGCAAATGACAGTATTATGGGGCCTGGACTGGTGGTGGTGGCGCTACAGTGCACAGTGCTGTCGCAATTCGTGGTGCTGTGGTTCAGTGCGACGTGCGTGTTCAGTGCGCGGCCCACAGCCTGTGTCTGTGACCACATGACTGCTATACACATGGTAGCCAAATCGCCATCTGGTTCAGTGCGAGGCTTGGTTTAGCCGCCCAGTCATACGGTGCAACACATAATAGCATAATTGTTCGCTGTGAAGAGGTGGCACCTGGTCACCACGCACCACGTGAGGGCTTTCGCCAGGCGGAAGCGCTGCCTCGCTGGCATTCCTTAACGACTGTGCTGTGAGGGAAGCACAGCGCTGAGCACCACCGCAGGCCACGCATAATAGGCGCCGGTGATGCCTCTGCGCCACATTGTACCCTGTGAGGCACCTGTGGCTCCTACCTACAGCTGCACAACTCCGTACTTCGAAGTACTTAGAAGTATTTTGTTCGGGTCGTTTTACGTCGGAAAATTTGCCATAATTTTAACTCAGCTGTTGCGCAAACCATGCAAGAGCACCATACATGACCCTTGCACGCCAAATACGCACACTATCACACCAACTGTGTGTTGTTGCAGAGCTGTGTACAATCGCCGTGTATCACCTTCACATGTACTTTTTTTACGACCCTACCCCTGCCGCTGCCCGCCTCGCCAACGTGACAGGTCGAGAGCCTTGTGAACGTACGCACCATCCTGCACCGCTCCCCGGAGGCGGCGCGCGCGACCATCACCAGCGCGCGCCAGCTGCTGGAGAGCTGGCAATCCACATACCTGCAAGTGCGCGCTGAGATCGAGGAAAGCGGCACAGACCACCGGTGGGAGTTCGACCGCAAGCGCCTCTTCGAGCAGGTGAGGTTTTGTGAGAACTACCGGTATCAAGAGCCGCCACCCACCGCACGCTGTCCGTGTGTGTTCCTTTTTCAAAACCTCTCTTACAGGACCCCACCACCACCCGACCGCCACTTACCCTTGAGAGAAAAAAATAGCCCTGTACCACCGAACCAACACTCAACCCTCACACTGGCCGTGTCTCTCTCTCCTTTTTCGTTAGTACCCCACCACCACGCACTGCCACTTGCCCTTGAGCAAAAACAAAGCAAAACAAAAAGTACCTGCCATGCTGCACAGACCACACGAACTATGTCTCTTTCCAACCCACCCCCCAACACCCCACCGCCACCCCACCGAATCGCCACTCACCCTGAACTGCCTCGTGCATTTTGCCATGCCGCGCGGTGCGTGCACATGCCCGCCGCTAGACCAATGGCAGCACCCCTGCACTGCCATCCGCCGCTTGCCCATATATATTCCTGTGTGCTTTTGCCATGCGGCACCCCCTTACCGCCGAAACGACGCACAACTCTCACTGGCTGTGTCTGTTTGCAAACCTCCCCCAACACCCCACCGCCGCTGCACCAGGCGCTAACTTGCCTGCGCACGTGCCCGGCTGCAGACCAATCTCAGGACCCTTCCACCGTTGAGCCGCCACTTGCCCTTATAAGCATATGCCTGTTGCCATGCCGCTTGCTGTGTGCACACGCCGCAGACAAACTACATGGCGCGCGTGTGCGGGGACCTGTTGGAGGTGGCGACGGTTCTGGACCAGTTCCACAAGTTCCTGGGGCCCGAGCTCAAGTCTGTGACGGGCGAGAGCGCCGGCATCGACGAGATTATGGAGGTGAGGGGGTGGTGCTGATGCGCATGGGATGCGTGCACCTGCGCGCTGGCATGTATATTTCAATTGTTTTTCGAAGTACACTGGTATATGTACAGTGCATACATGAATGCTAGAGGTACTTCGAAGTATGTCATACATGTATGTATAGTGATGGGTCACAGCGTATAACGTATTTTATATGTTGAACAGAATACGGCGTATTTCTACGCCCAAAAACGCGATATACGGCGTATTTGCCGTATAAATACGCTCATCTGCATACGTTGTACGGCGTATCTACATACGTATACGGCATACAATGCAAAATTTGTGCGTTTCGACCCATCACTATGTATGTACATACACACCTATGCATGTACAGTATACGGCATGTCACGCGCTCGCATGTTGGTGGGGTTCGAGCACGTTGGATGTACGGGCAAGGCCAGGCGTGTGTGTGGCACGGCCATGCTCGACAAGCACTTGTTTTGCCGCGTAAACGATGTGGAAGACGAGCTGCTGCAACCGCAGCTGAACTGCTTGAGCGGCGCTCATTGTTTCACGCTGCCTCCCGCTAGCGTGTCGCCTGGTGATGCCGCAAAAAAAAAAAAAACAATGTGATTGACCCTGGTAACTGCTGGTAGGGACCACCTAGTGTTGACCAGGTGCAGAAAACACCCCACAGGTCCCGGCTCGGCACTTTACCACGGCGGCACCTGGGCCTAGCAACCTTTGTTTTCATTCCCATGAAGCGGCACAACCGCAGCTGAACCGCTCCACACGATTTGCGCATCCTTATGTGTGTGTGCACGGCGTGAACCGCTTCGCAGGCGCCCGGGGAGTGGTGCAAACCGCAGCTGAACTGTTCCACACAATTCATGAATTCATCATGAATTATTTCACGCATCCCTTCCCTCTCCCGCAGCGCGTGTACAGCCTGGTGACGCCGCTGAACCGTTCCACAAAAATTCATGAATTGATCATGAATTAATCATGAATGTTTTCACGCATCCCTTCCCTCTCCCTCTCCCGCAGCGCGTGGACAGCCTGGTGACGCCGCTGGAGCAGGTCCCCTTCAACGTCTTCAACCGCAAGTACAAGGACTCGTGGCACGCGGTCATGGTGCAGTTCCAGCGCGCGGTCGAGGACATTGAGGGCATGACGCGCTCCTTCATCGAGCAGTCGTTCCAGAAGCTGCGGTCTGCGGAGGGCGCCTTTGAGCTCGTGCAGAACTTCAAGAACATACAGGTGTGGGCGGCGTACGTATTTACCTACTACTTCGAAGTACGTAGTAGTTCAGGAAGTGTGTACTTTTGAAGTATGGGTATCGTGGATAAAAGTGCTCGCGGTTCCAGCGCGCGGTCGAAGGTGCTAAGGGCATGATGCGCTCCTTCATTGAGCAGCCGTTTCAGAAGCTGCGCTCCGCGGAGGGGGCCTCTGAGCTCGTGCAGAATTTCAAGAACACACAGGTGGGACAACTATCAGGCGCGCAGAGCAGCACACCCAGGAGTGCTTCTGAAGTATTTTACTTCCGTGTACCTGCGGATGTACATGAAAACTCATCTAGGAGCGATAAACTTTTAGGTCTCCTCGCCGGCAGGGGCCGTCACCCTGGGCGGACCCGTGCAAAGGGGTGAACAAAGCAAAGATAGCGCCTAATGAGAAGCAGCAAATTTCGCACCTACCGAAGCGCGGATTCCATCACAGAGATGTGGTGCGTCCAAGTGGTACAAACTTGTAGATACGGGCGTGAAACCATGTGCTTCACACACCTCTGTCAGCAGTACTTCCTGAAGCTGCCCTCCGCGGGGGGGGGCTTTGAGCTCATGCACAACACTTGCCCGCAGTGCCCGAGTCGTGCAGCACCAAGTAGCCACCGTCAGGCAGCCACCGCCCCGCACGCGCCGGTGGAACCAGTAATGGCCAAGAGACGCTGCAAATAGAAACTGCCAACGAGGCTCACTTGTAGTGATGGGTCAGAGTGTAGAAGTGTGCATTATGCGCCGTATAACGCATGTAAATACGGCGCACAACGTCCTTACATTAACGTATTTATACGGCACATCCACCGCATATCGAGCTCTTGGGGCGTACAAATACGCCGTCTTTTGCACTGCGAAGTACTAAATACTGTACGTTATGAGCTCTGACCCATCTCTACTCACCTGCCATTTGGGGGTTCTCGTACACCCACGTGTTGCCTGCCGCTCCCCCCCCCCCCCGCGCAGAGCCGCGAGTCGATCAACCAGGCCATCAATGAGCGCTACAAGGACATTCTGCAGCAGTACACTAAGGAGCTGGAGAACATTGACGCCATCTTCCAGGCGGGCCGCGCCGACCCCCCCGTCTATCGCAACTACCCTCCCGTCGCGGGCGCCGTCGCATGGGCGCGCGACCTCTACCAGGTGCCACGACAATACCAGTTCCATCTAATTTTCAGAGCTCACTTGTTCACGATGGTATATGCCTATAGCGGGCGCCGTCACGTGGGCGCACGGCCTGTGACAGGTGCCATGACCGCCCGCTGCGCGTCTGCCCGCGGCTGTTCACACGCCATCTTCGTCTCAGGACTACATGTGTGCACACTACACTTTAAGCATAGTTGAAGTATTCACATACTACGTAGTTCTTCGTATTTCGGAAGTATCTCAGAAGTACATGCACGTATGGTGCGTCTTCGTCTCATGGCGTGCCAAGCGTCCGGTCCTGCACATAGCCCACACCTGCACACTTCTGCTTATTTAAAAAATAAAAATGGTATACTTCTGCGTACTTCATGAAGCACATGTATATATATGCATGAGGTGAGAACGTCAGCGGCCTCCGCCGCCGTCTGCTCATCGCCCGCTCCCTCGCTCTGCACGAGGGCTTTCGCACCCCTCTCGCAGCGCGCCAAGCACCCCATCCCGCGCTTCCCTTACACTTGCTGCAAGCACACACTTCTAGCATTACGGATGTGCACATGCACATGTCACACCCCCACCTGTGCTTAGCTTATACCACATACTTCTACTGCTTGTTGAAGTTTTTCATACTTCAAGTATATACACATGTATATATTTCTAGTGCTTCTGAAGCATTACATCACGAAGTACATGTACTCAGTTCTGCATGTGGCAGGCACTTGGCAGGCCCCGGCGCCCGCTGACCGCCCACCGCCTGCCTCTCCCTGTCTGTGTGTTTGCACCCCCCGCCAATGCGCCAAGCGCCCCATCCTTCACCTTGGTCACACCTCGTCCTCCACCTTGCTTACACCTGCTTCTAGTATACTCACCGCCCACCGCCTCGACTCTGCCCGCGTGCGCTTTTGCCCCCCTTCCTCACAGCGCGCCAAGCGGCCCATCCTGCGCTTCAAGGCCCACGAGGGGCTCCTGACGTCCGCCTTTGGCGAGCAGGTCAAGCAGCGCTACCTCACCTTTGCGCGCTCCGTCGACGCCTACATCACGCGCCTGTACGCCGACTGGGAGCAGGTGAGCGGGGGCGCACTGCACGGCGGCGACGGCGCGTGAGCTCAGCGGATGTCACTACTCTAGTAGTGGTACCTTCTTCGAAATATGCACACAAATTTTTTCTCTTGTTTCACTTCAACTTCAATTCCAGGTATGTATACTTGGAGTATATGCCTACATCACGCGCTTGTACGCCGACTGGGAGCAGGTGAGCTCAGCAAATGTCGCTACTCTGGCCGTGGTACAATTTTTGTTGTACTCACAGCAGTTGTGCATACTTGAAGTATATATCTACATCACGAGCCTCCACGCCGACTGGGAACAGGTGGGCAGGCATCTCACCCGCGTGCTTAGCGGCTGTTGCTACTCTACTAAACTCACTCGAGTACCCTAGTGCTACCTAGTGAAAGAAACCTACAAGGCTGCTAAGCCCAGATGCTGTTTTGGCTGGGGCAAACTGCCAGGCCGAAGCTTGTGGGGTGATTTGTTCACCTGGTGAAAAATACCAGACAGCCCCCACACCTACACCTGCGCCGGTCAGTGTGCTTGAGGGCTTAGTGGTATCGTAATTTTGTTTCAGCTGCACCTCAAAAAAAAATACATATATATATATACATGCATACCATATACTACTAGTAGGTATATATAGGTGTACATGTATGGGCAGGGACCTCTCAGCCCCCATGTTACTAGATTGCTCAGCGCCTACATCACGCGCCTGTGTGCCGGCCGGGAGCAGGTGAGCGCCACGTTGCACGGCGACGATGGCGCACGAGCTCAGCGGATGTCCCTACTCTAGCAGTGGTACAAATTTTGTTGAAGTTTCACCTACAACGTCAATTCCACGCTGCGGCCGACATTTGTGAGCCAGCCCCGCCACACACCTTCCCTCTCACGCACCCCTCCTTCACTCACACAACCGCCCTTGCTCCCCCCCGCCCCTACCCCCCCCCTGCCCCCTGCTTCTGCCCGTACCACCCCCTGCCCCCTGCCCCCCTGCCCCTACCCC